>PVIA01013572.1:0-31574 GCA_004024845.1 Tonatia bakeri | reverse complement strand
GGAAATCATTGATCATTTTACCATTCAGATAGTTTTGCCTTTTATAGAATGTTATATAATTGGAATAATATAATATGTAGCCTTTTCATACTGACTTCTTTTGCTTAAGAATATGCTTAAATTTCTTCCATGTTGTTCCATGGTTTCCTAGCTTATTTCTTTTTAGCATTAAATAATATTTTATTGTCTGGATATATGTGGGGGGGGGCTCCATCCACAGGGCGCCCCCAGCCACCACAGATGAGAGTAAGTCTACCAAGACAGGATCTGCTTAGGGAGGAAAGGTGGCTGATCTCTCACAGGGGAAGGACCCAGAGCCTTTTCCTCAATGGCTTTTATTGGGTTCATTTGCACAAGAATACAGGTAAAGCTCATTAATCATTGCCAGGCAGTAAAGATCAGACAATAGATAACAAACAACTCTGAGGGCCTATTCTGAGTCAGGGTCTGATAGCTAAAGAGCAATAAAACTTTTGAGGCACAAACTCACTTCTTGCTTGGACCCTTATCATTTAATTGAGAGCATTCTAAACAAAGCAGGTTTCACAGGATTTTACAGATTCTTTCTTAGGCCTGATTGCCCAGGGAACCTGCCCTTTCCAGCACAGGGCTGCACCACCCTCTGTCATTGTTTCAGGCTTAAGTCAGGCAGAGGAAGTAAGGCAGCCAAGAGATTAGGAGATTTCCTTGGAGACAAAATGAGGACTCAGGCTTTGTCAAAGCCGAGGGGTGAGGGCCCATCACCGCCTTTTGCTGTAGCCCCCAAGTCCTCCCATGGGACCTCCCATGTGATCGTACCTGGCTTAGGTCATTTTCCCCTTTGGGGAATCTTTCCCATCATTGGCTAACCAACCAAGCATTGGGGGCCAGTTATGGATGAAGTAAAAGGAGCAGAAGCAGTACTCTTACCAGGGAGGTAAGCTTTGTCTCCTCCTCAGTGGCTTATGGTCCCAAGGTCACTCACCCAGCCTTAGTCATGGTGAGGTTACAGCTTCTGAAACCAGGCAGGGTGGTCCCCAACAGATATACCACATTTTATTTATTTGTGTGTTTGCTGAAGGCCATCTTTGTTTCTTTCATGTTTTGGTGATGATGAGTATACATTCTTTAAACATCCGTGGGCAGGATATTTTGTGTGTATGTGAGTGTGTGTGTTTTTAACTCGTTTGGGTAAATGCCAGGGTACAAGACTGCTGATAATATTGTAAGATTATGTGTAGTTTTGTAAGAAACTGCCAGATTGTCTTTAAATGGCTATACCATTTTGCATTCCCACCAGGAATGAATAAAAGTACCTCTTGTTCCACATCCTTGCCGATATTTCCATGTTATCAGTGTTCAAGGTTTTGGCTATTCTAATAGGTATATAGTAATATGTTGTTTTAATTTGCATTTTGTAGATGACATATGGCTTCTCTTTCATTCTCTTGACAGTGACTTGAAGAGCAGAATATTTAAATATCAATGAAGTAAGTCCAGCTTATTAATATTTTTTCATAGATCATGCCTTTGGTGTTTTATGTAAAAAGTCATTGCCAAACCCAAGTTCATATAGTGTTTCTCTCATGTTATCCTCCAAAAGTTTTATAGTTTTGTTTTTCCCCTTTAAGTTGTAATTTGAGTTAATTCATGTGAAGTGTATAAAGTCTGTGTATAGATGTTTTTTTTTTTAAGTTGTTATTCAGTTGTCTCCCTACCCTTTGTTGAAAATATTATCTTTGTTCCACTATATTGTTTTTGATTCTTTGTCAAAGACCAGGTGGCTATAATTTGGGGTATCTATTTCTGATCTATTTTGTTTAGTTGATATATTTGTTTTTTTGGGGGGGGGTTGGGACCTCACTGTCCTAATTGCCATGGCCTTATAGTAAGTGTGAAATCAGGTAGCATCATTCCTCTGACTTTGTGCTTTTTCTGTGCTATTTTGTTGGCTATTTCTGTGTGTCTTCTGTCTTCATGTAAACTTTAGAATAAACTTGTTGATACCCACCTCAGTAAACTTACTGAGATTTTTATTGAGTTGCTTTGAATCTACAGAACAATTTAGGAAGAATTGACATCTTGACAAAACTGAGTCTTTTTATCCATAATCTTTCCATTTATTTGTTCACTACTGGTTTATAGGAGAGCAATTAAATGTTGCATATTGACCTTATACCTTTCACTTTGCTATAATAGCTTAATAGTTCTAGAAGGTTTTTGTTGTCAATTTTTTATTGATTTTTAGAGAGAGAGAGGAAGAGAAAGAGAGACAAAGGGATGGGGAAAAGAGAGAGAGAATCAAAGTGAGAGAGAGAGATCGAGATCAATTTATTCTTCCACTATTTATGCATTCATTGTTTGATTCTTAGATGAGCCCTGACCAGGGATCAAACCTACAATCTTGGTGTATTGGGACGATGCCTTAAGCAATTGAGCTACCTGGCTAGGGCTTTTTTGCCAGTTCTTTTTGGAATTTTTACATGGACAATTATGTCATCTGGGAACAAAATTTGTTTTATTTCTTTCTTCCCAATATGTATACCTTGTATTTCTTTTTCTTCTTTTATCTATAATGATATAGCTATCATTTCTAGTACAATATTGAAAAGTATTGGTGACAAGGAATATTCTTGCCTTGTTCCTAATCTTAGCAAGGCAACTTCCATGGAGTCACCGTTAAAGGTGATTGTCACTGTAAGCTTTTTAAAGATGGTCTTTATCTTGTTAAGGAAAAACCACCCCCTCCTAGTTTGCTAAGTTTTTATTATAAATGGTAAGATTTTCTCAAATGTTTTTTCCACATCTATTTATACGATCATGTGATTTTTTCCTGTAACCTGTACATGTGGTAGATTCCATTAATTTTTACTTGAATGTTGAGCTAGTGTTGCATATCAGGCATAAATCCTACCTGGTCATGGTGTATGGTGCTTCTTAATCATTTTTGGATTTGACTTGTTAATATTTTGCTGAAGATTTTTACATTTACGTTTATAAGAGCTATATTTTTTAAAAATACTTTGTTTTGGTATTATAATAATGCTTGCCTCATTGAATAAGTTTTGGAGTATTCCCTCCTTTTTTTATTCTCTCACAAAGATTGTACAGAATTGCTGTAATTTTTTTAAATGTTTGGTATAATTCACCAGTGAATCCATTTAAGCCTGATGCTTTCTTTTTTGAAAGCTATTAAGTATTGGTTAAGTTTCTTTATTATATTCAGGCCCATTCAAAATTTCTGTTTCTTTTTGTATAGGTATTGGTAAATTGTGTATTTATTTAGGTTATCAAATTTATTGGTATAGAGTTGTTAATATTATATTATTATTTTTTTTAATGTTCATGGGATCTGTAGAGATGTCCTACTTTTCAGTGCTTCAATTGGTAATTTGTGTCTTGTCTTTTTTTCTTGATTAGCCTGGTCACCCTAATAAAGTATTGAATATTTTTTTAAACCCAGAAAACTAGAGCTAGAAGGTAACATTCTTATAATTTAATAAACAATATTTATAAAATATTCTTTAATATATTTAATGAATACAGTTAGATGTCTTCTCATTATTGTCAGGGATGACAAAGAATATTCTCTAGTATCAGCATAGTTTTTGTTTACCTATCCAGTGACATATGATAGAAAGATTACAGGTACAAAAATTAGACAAAATTGGCCTAATATAGAGATCATGTGATAATTGATGCAAAAGCAGTATGCAGCTATTAGAACTAAGACAAAAGTTCAGTCAAGTTGCTAAATATGAAATGAATTTCAGTAATGTTTGGGAATTAGTGGTTTTTACTATGCCAGCAATAACTGACTATGAATGTTTAGAAATATCACTAAACCAAATAATAAAAAATGTTGTCTAGGAATTAACCTAATGAAGAATGTGTAAGTTTTTTGTTGTTGTTGTTCAAAATGCCGACACTTTTATTAATAAGTGGGAAGGAGAGGTTTAGCAAAAGGGAGAAAAATAAACTCTCTCTTTTTAAACATACTAATCTTCTGTTGCTATTTCTTAGTGGAAAGATAATGGAGAATCCTAAATTATTTGATATTTTAGTAGGTTTTATCTTGACTTCCAATATGTTTATAGTATATAAGGCCAGAATGCATGGATTATAGGAATTGGCTTCCTGGAATACATTCCCAAAATTATGAGATTATAAAAGACAATGTTTTACAATTGAAGATATCATTTTTAGCAGGTTATGTCCTGATTAAGTCATTTGAAATTTCACACGTGAAGTCTAAATTGTAGTGTACTCTGGTATATGAAGAAAGGACCCAGTCAGCTAGAGAATTCTCATATGTACACATGTTTTATCTGTGCTTTGTGATTGTCTAGACCCTTTAACTTATTGGCAACATTTTGTGCTGAGAAAATCTATACTTACTAATGAGTCTGATTTGAGTGTTTGGCCCTTTGTGTTATATAAACCTTTAAAAAGTTTTATAATCCTAGTTAAATGCAAAACATGGTCATGGATAGGCCAACTTAATTTCAAATATGTTAATTCTACTAAAATTTGTCTATATATTCAATGAAATTCCAACGGGTGTCTAGGAGAACTTTGGGAAATTAAGCCTATTCTATAATGTACATAGCAGGATAAACTTAAGGATATCTATTAGAAGTCCAAAGTGAAATTTTCATAAGTATACTTATAATATATTTTATATATATATAAAATATCACTGTATATCAGCATTGGACATTAAGACAGATAACAAAGATATAGTAGTAAAAAATGTAACACTGTAGTTTTTGTACAAGAACTGGCAAGTGGACCAGAGAGAACCCAGAAATAGATCCAGTAACATACGGTTTTCTCATATTTAATGGAAGGTAGCATACTGGAGGTAAGGTGGAAAAATTATGCATTTTTTACTGGATGACCTATAGAAATTTGAATAAGTATATAGACTTTTAAAGTTGGGTAAAATATTGCTTCACATAGATTAAATACCCAAATCCACTAGTAAAAGCAAAGTCAATAACATTTATTTTTAAAAACTTTTCAGATTATTTATTTTAGAATTTTTTAAACTTTTTTATTGTATTTTTTCCATTACCACTTCATCATCTTATACCCCTGCACCCCAGCAATCACCACCCTGTCGTTCATGTCCATGACATTTAAAAGTAGAATATTTTGTGACCATAGATTTAGTAAGATTTTTTACGATTATATTTTATTGATTATACTATTATAGTTATTGCCTTTTTCCACCTTTGCCCCCCTCCACCTTGTACCCACGTTCCACCCAGCAATCTCCACCTTAGTTCATGTCCATGGGTCATGCATATAAGTTCTTTGGTTTCTCCATTTCCTACACTGTTCTTAACCTCTCTCTGTCTATTTTGAACCTATCAATTGGTGCTTCTTAACCTCTGCATGATTTCTCCCATTCCCCCTTCTCCCTCCCATCTGATACCCCTCCAATTAATCTCCATGTCTATGATTCTGTTCCTGTTCAATTTGTTTGCTTTTTAAATTCAGTTGTTGATTGATGTGGTCACTGGCCCTCAGTGTCTGCAGTGTTGTGGATGAGACAAGACAAATTCACATGGACTACCAAGTCCTTTGGAGGAAAAGTGACAGCACTGCCACTCTCTCAAGGGGAGAGCACCCTGGCCCTTACCTTGACAAGCTTTTATTACTTTTCTGGGCACATTACATTGAGGATGGTCCTCATTTACTCTGCACATGTTCGCTTTAGGTGGTTATCTTTTACAAAAAACAAAGGAGAGGGTGTCACTAATTACATCAAAAAAAAAGATATTTGCAAATGGAAAGGGAAAAGTGGTTGAACTGGTTATACTCATCCTTGAAAGGTTTAGCATAGATTTTAGGAAGTTACTTTAGAGATAGGCAGTAAACATTTGCTGCCTCAATTCAGGGTGAGGGAGTTTTAGCAAAAAGCAAGTGTCAAAGTGGTATAGGTACAATGCAGACCTGATTCCCCACAGAAGAACCTATCCATGGGCGTGGGTCCTGTGTGCCAGACCTTGCTTTCCACTGGCCCTTCCGAGTGGGAGCTGGGCCCACACCACACAGAACAGTCTCCTATAGTTGATAGTTGTGAATTTTTTGACATTTGAATGTTCATAGTTTTGAACTTCTTTTTCTTAGAGAAGTCTCTTTAACATTTCATATAATGAGGGCTTGGTCATGATGGACTCCTTTAGTTTTACCTTGTCTGGGAAGCATTTTATCTGCCCTTCATTTCTAAAGGATAGCTTTGTTGGATAGAGTAATCTAGGTTATAGAGTCTTACTGTCTATCTCTTTGAATACTTATTGATAGTCTCTTCCAACTTGCAAAATTTCTTTTGAGAAATCAGCTGCCAGTCTTATGAGAACTCCTTTGTAGGTAACTGTCTGCTTTTCTCTTGCTGCTTTTAAGATGTTCTCTTTATCTTTAACTTTTGGCTTTTTAATTATGATGTATCTTGGTGTGGTCCTCTTTGGGCTCATCCTGTTTGGGACTCTCTGTGCTTCCTGGACTTGCATGTCTGTTTCCTTCACCAAATTATGGGAGTTTTCTTTCATTATTTTTTTCAAATAAGTTTTCAATTTCTTGCTCTTCCTCTCCTTCTGACACCTCTATGATGTAGTTGTAGGTATGTTTGGAGATGTCCCAGAGGCTCCTTAGTCTGTTCCCTTTTTTAAAAAATTCTGTTTTCTTCTTACTGTTCTGATGGACTGCTTTTTTCTTCCTTATGTACCAGATCATTGATTTGATTCTCCACTGTTGGTTCACTGCAGATTTTTCTCTATTTCACTTAATGCAACCTTCATTTCTGCCTTGGGTCTTTTTTATGCTGTTCTAGAACCCAGTGAGTTCTTTCAGCATCCTATCCTGATAACTACTGTTTTGAACTCCACACATGATAGATTGCTTATCTCCATTTTGTTTAGTTCTTTTTCTGGAGTTTTGTTTTTGTTTTTCATCTGGGCCATATTTCTGTGTCTCTTCATTTTGGCAGCCTCCCTGTGTTTATTTGTGTGTTAGATAGAGCTGCTTTGACTCCCTGTCTTAGTAGTGTGGCCTGTTTTAGAAAATCACACCTGAAATTGTGTCAGGCTGTACCTTAGGTAATCGCTAGGGCAAGGCAGCCCATTTCACTGCATTGTGGCTCTAGGTGGGAGGGCTCGGAGAGAGGACAATGCCACTGCCTGGCCTCTGGATATTTTCTTGGATGGAAGCTGTCTCCCAGCACTCACCCTCTTGCCAGTCACTTTACTTTCTCCCTGTGTGCCATTTGTGCCCTCCCAGCTGTTGTCCTGGTGCTAAATCCCAGAGAGGGTGGGTCTGTGTAAGTCCTGAGAACTTTGTGGGCCCTTAAAAAGGAGTCTCCTGAGAACCCTGTGGTTTCTTCTGCCACCCCAACCCCTACTGTTTTTTATAGCCAGAAGTGTGGGGGCTTATCTTCCTAGTGCTGGAACCCTGGGCTGGGAGGTCAGATCATGGTCTGGGATCCCTTGCTCCTGTGGTATCTCTCCTGATTTTTACCCACCACACATGAATGTGGAATCTCCAGTTCTGTCACCTCTCTGTGCCACTCCATGACTCTGCCCTTCCTACCCATCTAGATGAATGTGGTTCCTTTAAGTCCTTGGTTGTCAGACTTCCGTACAGCTCGATATTCTCATGAACCAGGGTGATAATTGTTTTTTTCAGTCTAGTTGTAGTTTTCACTGTAGTTGTATTAGGAGGTGAAGCATATTTACCTACACCTTTATTTGACTGGAAGTCACAGGAAGATTTTTAAAATTAAAAGATTATAGTGTAAAACACATGCAAAATAATGATTACTTTGCTTAGGTAAAAATGAAAGATATTTAACTTAAAAACTTTATTGTAGGTAAAGTTAATCACTATTTGACAAACTGGAATATAATGCATGCAATGTCAAATAAAAGCAAATGATCAATCTCTACATCATTAAGGAACTTATTTAACTTAGCAAGCAAAGGAAATATTTACAATAATGGGCTGAGGACATTAATGAAAATAATGGGGGATGGGACTGGATGACAGAAAGTGAAGGGATTAGCCAAAGAACATCTATATGCATGACCCATGGACCCATGGAGACATGGACACAAACAGTGGTGTGGGATTGCCGGTGGTGGGGAGCTGGGTGGAGGTGATCAAAGGGGGGAAAGTGAGGAAATCTGTAATAGCATAAACAATAACATACAATTTAAAAAATTAAAAAGTATAAAAAATTAAAAAATAGCATTTATATAGCAATTATTGTTTATCAGAACTGTGTTAAGCATTGTATACACATTAATTTATTATTTTATACTCATGGAGTCATGAAGTAGATATGGTTATCCTCATTACAGATGAACAGAATGAGACTTAGAGAGTTAATGTACCCAAGTTTATTTTTTTGTAAGTTGGTGATGGAGGCATGAATTGCCCCAAACTGTCCTGGTCCAGAATCTGTGTTCTTTATTAGTTTGTTATATGCCCTTAGAGGACATATCTGTATAGTTAATATGTGCATCATCAGTCTCACCAGTAAATGTGGAAATAGACAGTAAAACAAAAATTCCATACTCCCTTGCCAGTAGAACAGATGGCAAAAATGTGTAAAGGCCTTATTCTATGGAAAATAAGGATACATATGGGGAAATTGGTTTTAAACATTGTTGATGGGAATGTAAACCAGGTGCAGACATTCTGGAGGTTTTTAAGTAATATTTGGTAAAAACATGTATGCAAATATCCCACGTCCAGCAGTTAGTCTCACAGCAGAGTGTAGACCCCTAAAAAATGTTCCCCACACGACTACAAGGGATATTAATAAAGACATACATCACAGTGTTGTAATTTTTGGTAGCACAGAGCTGTAGGCAAATTACAGTTTCATTACTGGAGGATAGATTTATAACTGAGATATATCTGTCTGTTTGTAGATGTATGTATATCATATATATGTTTTTGATAAATGAATGCATTGAAAATGAGTTACATTATTATGAGAGAACTGATATATCTCCAGAACCTAATGTTGTGGAAAAAGTAAGAGTACAGTACAGTACATAGGACTAAATGAAAACTCACATTTCAAACAAATCTATATAATTTATAAAGGAAACATATATACCCAATTCAGCATAATTTACATAAACTGAAAATATCTACACTAAATACAGTGGAGAAGATGCCGTGAGTGTGTCTGCACGTGAGGTAGAGTGTGGACATCAGTGTTATTTGAAAACTGCAGTTAAAATAAGAGAAAGGCAATTGAAAATGAAAGAAATCATAACTTATTAATTTGTAATTTTTCTATTTAGAGTATTCATATTTATATTTTATTAAAATAGTGCACATTTAATATACAAATATCAAATGTATTTTGTTACAACTCAAAAGATTCAGTATTTTAAGTAAGCTTTTATGTTAATATTAGAGTCAGTAAATATTTTTGCAACAATTTAAAATTTATATGTGTACATTTATACATATATTTTACAACTTTGTCCTTTAATATTTTTCAACAGAATGCTTTTAAGGCACAGGTCTTTCTTTATTAAGCATACTACCAAAACATGTATTTATTTTGATAGGTATTAAGTATATCTTACTTTGATTAATAATCAAGAAAATGTTTTAAAGAGGGTACATTTAAAATAAGGGTATCTAAGGGTGTGACATTTTAATACAAAGTGCTATGAAAATGAGATATTAAAACATAGTCATAATACAATTGATTTTATAATTTATTTTTTATTTTAATGCCACCTGCATATAAACATAATTAGTGTTTAATCCCTAACATTGCCTCTTGAGACTTTTCCTTGATTTTAGATATGAAGTGAATGCTAGATGACTCATTCAGTATGATTCAGTGCCCTTGAGGAAGGTTGAATAGAATAGCTTATATTGGGAAGATGAATTCCCTGCGGCCTGTAGCATCTCAGAATGTAACATTTTTAAAAGCTAGAAATATTTTTCCACACAATTAGCACAAAATCACATTGTCAGGGATTTGCCTTCAGGTCATTAACTAATATGTTCACTAACAACTTGCCTAAAGTGGATTAAAAAAAGACTTAAAAAAAAGTCTGAGTCAGAACTGTGAGTGATTTGGAATTTAACCATACTCACTGGAGCTCTGTTGGTAGGCTCCCACTTTGAGTTTTTCTGTTTGTAACCCTGGCAGTGACACTCAAAAAATACATTCCTACCTCATGTTTTCTCACTGTCTAAATACTATTTAAACAAAATTCTTTTAATTTTCTCACATTTGATCCTGCTTCTCTTACTGTGAAAGTAATGTCATTTATCATAGAAAATAAAACAATATGTGTGAACTCTTTATAAAGTTTTACACTTAATGTTGTGGTATTTGTACTGTGTAGAAAGGATCATATTAAATAAAAATATTGTGACAAAGACAAAAAAATTAAATACATTGGTCCTGATGAAGAAAGTTGTCTGTAATTCATGCTAAATTTCTCTAAGTTGAACTATAGATGAGCAGTATGATTTAGATATTTTATATGTTTCCTGTAATGTAAAGTATTTGCATATCATTCTTTACATATGTAAGCAATTAGTAATTTATGTCATCTTATTTTTAACATAATATACATTATTTTGGAATTTATTTACTAATTTCACGATTATTTTTACTTTTTCATGAAATTTAGTAAACTATTAATGTTTTAGGTAGTATTGTTTCAGTTTTCAGTTAAGCATATTTAATTAATAATTTTATAAATGTATTTATTTAAATTAATTTATACCTAAAAGTATATTTATTTTGTTACTATTAAAAAGGTAGACAAAAGAACACAAACTGTCGTTGTTTAACTGAAAATGCCTTGAATTTTTTAAATCCTAAAATTTTCAAACAAAAAGCATAAAATAATAACAGAAGGTAAACAAAAACCTCAGTTTATCAGATACTTATTCGTTTTATTGCTTCAATCATGTTGTTTAACAACACCCACATCAGTGACAAAATTAGTAAGCCTGCATTTGGCTCATAGGACTATGAGTTGGTGATGTAGGATTATAGGCTGCTCTCTGGTTTATACTGGGCTCTTGCACATGCCTGTGCTCAGATGGCCACTGGCCTCCAATGGGATGACTGGTGGAAACTGAATCTGCTCAGCATGTCTCCCACCTTGAAGCAAACTAGTTCAAGAATGTCCTCAGTGTTGGAGGTAGAAGTACACAAGTAAAATCAAGTGTTTTTTTTCTTTTTGATTTTTTTTTTTGAGGTTTTGCTTGAGTCAGCTGATCACATCTTCTTGGTCAAAGCAAGTCAGGTGGTTTAGCTCAGTGTGGGAAACATTTGGAATGAACATAAGGAGCAGTGACAAAATAAAAATGTTTTGCAAACTATCACACTTAGGAAATTAAATCCCTAGTACTTATAGAAAAGATTTACAGAGTTTCTTTTGTGTCTCATTTGTTACATCGTGTGTTACACTTACTCAAATTTTACCTGGGCTTTAAATTATAATCACCTTAACTCAGTAAATTTTATCAAAGATACATTGTTCACTATGCACTGATAATAGTGATAGTTTCTAGAAAGTGTAGGGTGCTAAATATTTTTAGGAGGGGAAAATGCATCTTTATAGGTGTAGTTTTACTACCTCAGAGATATATTCAGGGAATTTAGAGTTTAAAAATTAAAGGTGAGGGAGAATCATAAATAATACTAGCTATTGTACTTTATTATTGCTGATAAACCTCATCTCTTTCCATTAGCTTCCTTAGAAATACATGAATATCATGATTATTTGTGTGCTTTCTTTCGGATTTAGCAAAATAAACAAACACAAAGACTTTCTTTTTTGTTGATCCAATTATATGTCATTTTGGCTTGCACTCTGAATTTAATTTAGCTTATCACAATTCTTTTAGTAAAAAATCTACAATTTCAAACAGCTCTAATATTTTTCTAGCATCCCTAACTATTCAGTGATTTCCCTTTGGAGACCCCTAATGAGCCATTTTCTCGTAATGGCTGTCTGGCTTATTATAGTCCCTGAACATAAGGTGTAATATCCTGAAAACAAAGTAACTGATGATCTACTTTCATTTTTTTTGAATTTGTGTAATTTTCCAGTTGCTTTCATGCTTTTCATTTTCCATATTCAAAATCATATACTAATTGTATTTTAAGGACTGAAAAAATATTCATATGTTTCTTACATAGGTATGTAAATATTTAAAATATGTTAAAATAAAGTAATTATAACAGTGTCTTAGAGGAAAAAGTCTTGCTTCATAGTTTCAATTATCCTTTTATTTTCCTTTTTAAAATGTGAATCATGGTCAACACATTATAGATTATTAACATCTTTTGTGATTTCCTTGAAAGATAATTCACTGATGGTATGAATATCTGATATTAATTGGACAGTATTCTCAAATTTATTTAAAATGTACACATATACAATGATTATAAAATGTCTACATATTATTGTTTTTTATAAGTTTTTAAGTACTTTGATTCATGTTGGGTTGGCAAATGTTTAACAGCCAGCTCTACCAGAAAAAAACAAAATAACCACCTTAACTTGGACTATATGAAGTTCAGGACATGAACGTGAAGCAATGAATCCAGAGGTGGGGAGTGTTGTGTCCAGTCCTCTCACTGAGCAAGCTCTGTGAGTGCGCTCCAGCACCCCTGAGTCCTTGAGTAGCTTGTCTCAGTTTTTCAAATGGTGTAGAGATACAGCTTATTTTCATAGCTCTTCTGGCAATGGAAAACCTATAAGAACTGATAATAAAAATTATTTATGTGAATGTGGGCAAGGACTTTATATGTAGGGTACATTGGATGGGCCTTATCATCCCATTTAAATGGCACAACATTTACTGAGTCTTAGTGAACTACCTGGAATATTTCCAGGATTCACTTTCTGTTCAATAATGTTTGTTCAGTATTTATCCCCACAAAAGACACACTTTAATTAGTAGTTCTTATATGAGATAATATGTACTTAAATAGTAAATGCAAAAGACACTCTGTATTAGTGAGAATTAGTAGGTCAGTGACTCAACAACTGGGGACTCAGCAAACCATTGTTCCTCCTTAACAAATAGTAGTTTTCTAATTTTAACTTTTAAAAAAGTAACATTAACTGTTAAAGAATTGCTGTTGATTTCCAGGAAAAAATAGGAGTCAACATTGCTAGTTAAAATGTTACATCTTAAAATAATTGAGTGTTATTTTTTTTGCTTACTCTGTGAAGATCCTCTGTGAAGGATCATGGAGTTATAACAAGTGGAAAAAAAACAGAAAGTGCTGGATATACCTAAAAAATAGAACATTATTTGAAATGGCATTGAAATATGATGAATTTTAAAGCATGCCTTGTAGTCATTTGCTGTTATACATTTGGGGGCAAGTTATTTATCCAGTCTGAAGTCTCCATTGCCTTCTGGGAAAAAATATACTATTTGTACCTCCTATAGGATATAATTTAAAGGTTAAATAAAATATTTCAAGACATAAATCTAGCTCAAATAAATGTTAGTTATGAATATGCCTAATTTAATGTTGATATATTGCAGCTCAATGAACTTAAAAGCTTATTTTTGGTCACAATTTATATCTATGCAAAAATACTTGATATCACAGTTATGTTTAATGCTGTTAGCATACATCCACGTACCAGGACAAAAATATTTGGTTCAAAATGAGAACACAACTGCTAATGAGACGGTAGATGTAAATACAGCAAGCACATCAGTAAATGAAAAAAAAAGGATAAATCCTATTTTATATTTCAGCCTGCTGCTTCACATCTCACTGTTGAAAATGAAAAAGCGAGTCACAAATTAGAGAAAATATTTGTGATACAAGTAACTCTAAAAGGGCCCATGTCCCAAGTATATAAGGAACTGTTAAAATTTAATAAAAAGACAATTAAGAAAAATTGTAACAGAATAACTGACATATACTCTCTTATAAAAGATACACTAATGGCCATAAGGCTTAGCAAAATATATTCAACATCAGTAGCTACCATGGATATACAGATTAAACCACAGTGAGCTAACTGCTTCATATCAACTAGAAAGACAAAAATTCAAAAGTCCGGCCATCATTTTTTGAAAGTGTTAAATGTTAGAGAATGCAGGTACGAATAAATTCCTTGAGAGGTAAAGACAGGATAAAATCCTGAGCAGATAGAGAGGGATTAACTTTTGATAAACCTATTTTCTTTTTAACAGGAGGGAAAGCAGGCACTGTGTATACAGAGCAAGTAAAATTGTATTTATGGTAGAATGAAAATGTCAGAGTTCTTGACGTATACATTTTTAGGAATCCATGAAACAGGTTTGTCATTTGCTAGTGAGAGATGTGAGAGTTATTTGAGGTAATTGAAAGATCTTAAAATCTTGTTAAACTGGAAAGCAGAAAAAATGTAGGATTGCTGGACAATATTTATCCTCCATTTTCATTTTGACTCATTTTACAGTGTTAATACCCCGTGTTTTGTGTAGAGGTAAGACAGTGTAGAGACTGAGTCACACTACATGAATTCAAATCCCATTTCTGAAATAAACCATAACATGAGATCTTGGAAAGAGTCTGATTTTCTTGTGATTCTTTCTCCTCACCTGTAAAAAAGGGTAACTGATTGTACTCAGCTTGTTTTTAGAGATGAAATGAGTTAATATGTGTAAATATTTAGATACTCTTAGTATATAGTGTTATCTCTCTGCTAATAACAGCAATACCTCTGACTAGCTTCAGCTGCTCTGAGCACAAGTAAACAAGGAGATAGACAAGGTATAAACAAGGAAAAAGTATACAGTTGCAGGGATTCAGGGTTGAAAGTTTTTCAGGTCAGTGCACTGGACAGTGAGTTTAAAAAGTAAAGAGCAATTTTAAAAATAAAAAAAAAAAAAAGAGCAATCCCAAGGGTACAATATTGAACCATAATCAAGAGAAATGAGAATGTGGGGGTGGGGTATTAAAATAATGCTGATTTGGCTAATGAATTAGATTTCTGCGTGAGCTGGGTGAATAGGGAAGTAAGATAGAGGTGTAGGTGGTATGTTCAGAAAGTGAGATAATTCACATTTTTGAATCA
Organism: Tonatia bakeri; assembly: GCA_004024845.1. Lineage (NCBI taxonomy): Eukaryota > Metazoa > Chordata > Mammalia > Chiroptera > Phyllostomidae > Tonatia > Tonatia bakeri. The sequence goes on along the minus strand of PVIA01013572.1, from coordinate 16,500 downwards.
TTATACTTGCAAATCATAAAAGTCTTAATTTAAGGAGTGACTATGGGGATGGAAACTGAGGTGATATGAGGAAACAGTTTGGTTTCCAGAGATAAGACCCAAAGAGATGTGTGGCTCATTTCTGGAGTAATCATCTGTGTGCACTTTGAAGCCATACACAAGCATAAAAGCAGAAGGGCATGGGGAGGAGTACTATTATGAGCCACATTCCAAAGGTTGCAGTGTCTGAACGCGAGTGAACAAGAAGTCGGAATGTGAAGTATCACGTAGGATAGAAAGTGGTATTTCATACCATGTGCTTCACTGAAACTAAATCTTTCATATGAGGAAATAGGATAAAAGTTTTGGAAATGCAGTGAGAAATGAGAAAATCTGCACTAGGCCCATCTTTGGCAGTGCTTAAAAGCCTTCATCTGAGAGGCACACTGACACAGCAGCAGCATTTTGACGTTTACCCAGGTTAAGAAGATAAAAGAAACTTTCACAAAAGAGGTTCAAGTTACGGCAGGTTTGATAAAATGTTTCAGGAGGGTAGGGAATGATGGAAGAATTGCCACGTTTCGGAGTATGTAAAGAGCATCATGGAGTATAAATCAAATGGAAGGATGGACCTGGAAGTCTGAGACTTCTGGCATTAAATAAATGGAGCTTAGCACATGAGTTTAGACCAGATGATGTCTTAAAGATAAGCAATTTCTCATGGCTAAGAAGATGTTTGGAGCATTCATGTGAGGGCTGTCTCCTGCAGTTAGTAACTGCTCGCTGGTCTGGAGGAAGAGCAGTCCCCTTGGGAGCATTACTTATTCAATTATCCTTCAGGTGACCGCCCTTCCTGGAAACCCTGAGGGGAGATCTAGAAATGGATAACAAAGACCATTTACAGTAAAGTTCTTGCATGGTGAGCACCAAAATGCATTAAAATAATTTATCTTTTTAACACATAATTTTCATAAAATTGATGTCTAACAATGCATATAAAAACTTTTTAATGTACAGTTAACTATATCCAGCTTATTACATGGAAAAATATAGTTTCAATATAGTATTCCATCAGTATGATGTTAACTAGAAATTTTAGTAGAAAATTTCGATTAGTCTGTGAAGGTGAACTATCATAAACATTATAATAAATGATATCAACATAAATTGTTTTAACCCATTCCTTAAGTAATTTCTCACTGGCAGAGTGGGCTATAAAAATCCAAGTTTCTTTGTAGCAGTGCCAATCCTTAGCTTAGCATTTGACTTCCAAGAGGACACTGAGATTCTGACCAGTGTGTCCTGTTCTTTCGGCCTGAGTTGCTGCTGATGTAACTCTGATGCCACAATGGCAGCCTTCTCCCAGAGAGGAGTCATGGATGCCCATGCCTGCTCAGGGGCACCAGTCTTCCCAACCTCACCACCAAAGAGTAGTTTATTTCTCTGAAACACCACATCAAGGAATTTCTAAAGCAAGGACCTTAAATTAATGTGTAGTCAGTAGAGTGACATATCCATGAATTCCTGAAACATGAACTTGGCCATTCCCCTGCCTGCAGGCGGCTTCCACATCTTGCCAGGTTGGGAAAATGATAAAGGCTTTGCATTTCTTCCCTGTCCCAATTTGTACTACAAGTCAGTTGAGAACTTATCTATAAACCTTGTCTTCTCCAGGGCCAAATCATTTTATTTAAATGGTAGCTATTACGGGGTAGGGCAAAAGTGGGTTTACAGTTGTAAGAATGTGAGACACTATTCTTACAGTATAATTTATTAGTTATTGCCTTATTTCCCTTACAAACAACTGTAAACCTACTTTTGCCCCACTGTATATGTTCCAGGGAACAGTGGTCAGTAAACTCATCAGGCAGATGAGCTCTCAAGGAATAAAGTGAAACTGTTTATATACTCTGGAATGCTTAAAATTAGGGGATCTGTCTTTTTTTACTTTTTACAGTTAAATGCAGTTGTATCGCTTAGTGAAGTGCTAATTAGAGGTTTCCCATAAATGTACACTGGCTTTCTGCATATGTGGCAGCACCTGGGGAAGGGAAAATGTGTTCTCTTCCTATACTTTTCTTACACTTCTGTTCCCCCAACACCACGCAAGGATCAGAAGGAGATATCTGTTATATTTAATAAAGTACATTAAAGGTTTAAAATAAGGTAGTGCGTCAGGCCTTGGCAGTTTGTGATGTAGTTTTCTGCAGCTGCATGTGTAACCCTAATAAATCCATGACTCCATCATATGACTCAGTTTTTGCGGAAGTTTTTTTAAAACATTCAGCTAGATCAATCATCAATGGTAACAGTTCTGAAAATTCTCTTTCTTCCATTCCCAGTTTTCACTGAACTTGAGCTTAGTCACAGATTCACATTCCAAACTCCAAAACTTCTATTACAGTTTGGGAGACTCTTGTTCCCTCACTCCTTTCTCTCTCTTTACTACATTTATTAGATACAACAGTCACCATCCTAGTAAGCTAAAGGAAGAAGAGATAAGTGAGGGAAAAATAAGGAGCAAATGTGGAAGCCTGTGAATGAATAGTCATTAAAAGTTTTTGTGCTATCACATACTTTTCCAATTCCCATTTTTCTATTGGCCTCCTCATTGAGATCATTGGAGTAAGCATAAGGAGACAGAAGAAATACACACATCTTGTTTTTTTTCACATACAGGTGAACTAAGTATGCAAAACTTTATATTCCACTGTATTACTTATGATTCAAAGAGCCAATTTTAAGAGAGATTTCCTCTGTTGTTAAGTTTTTTATGGTATTCATCCACCATCTCTGAATATCAATGTCCCGTTTGATTCATCCAGCATCACATTTTGAGCAACACATACTTTGCATTCTAAAATAAAATTAGCTACTAACAGGAGAGTAAAAATTAAGGAAAAATATATATATTTTTTAACTTTTAAGGACCTTATTTATTTTCCAGGTCAGGTACTGAGAGAGCACTGCACATTTCCAGGCTCTCGACTCCCCAGTCCAATAGTATTTAACCTTCAAATGTTTGATTTTTTTTTCCTCCAATGTCAATGATTTTCATGGTTTGCTGTTTTCGTGGTTGCTTCAACCAATACTTCTCCTGCTGTATTTTCTTGTTGTGCATTTTTCCAGCAACAGTGTTTGTTGTCTTCTCCTTGAAGAACCTTATTCCACTGCTCAAGGACCTTTGCCTCTTCCAGAAGGGCTTTTTCCTCCTCTTGGAGAGCACGGCTTTCTTCTCTGAGTGCCTGGTTCTCCTCACGAAGGGCCCGTTCCTCCTTCCACAGAGCCTGTTCTTCCTTCTCTAGCGCTATTTCTTCTTTCATCAGGGCTAGTCCCTCCATCTTGATTGCACTCTCCTGATGCTGCAGGGCCTTGATCTTCTGATGGAGAGACCTAATTTTTTCTTGAAGGGCTTTCCCCTCATTCTCGAAGGCTGTCTTTTGTTCCCTGACAGCTTTTATCTGAGCTTGCAGGGCACGATACTGTTGCCAAAAAGATTTTCTTTCTGTGCTCAGTGCATTCATCTTTTCCTCAAGTGGTTTTTCGTTTTCAAAAATCACATTCTTAAACTTCTGTAGGATCTGGTTTTGCTGCCTCAGGGTCTGATTATTTTCCCGGATTAACTGGTTGTCCATTCGGAAGGCTTTGTTTTCTCTTCTGAGGACTTTGTTTTCTTTCCAGAGGGACTTGTTTTCTCTTCTAAGAGCTTTGTTCTCCTCCCTGGACACCTGGTTCTGTCTCTGAAGCTTGTGTTTCACTTCCTGAGATTCACATTTGAACTTATTTTGATTTTGGGTGCAAGAGAAAAAACAAGAAAACAAGCACAATATCTTTCTTCTATTAATCCACTTTGATTCAGAGACAACCATTGTCTTGTTAGTATTTTTTTTCAACAAACTATACAAACTCCAAGTGTGCTGGGTTCAACCAAGGTAAACTAATGATAGTCTGCAACAAAAAAGTACTAAATTCGGTGAGAATTTGTCCATATAGAATTGGCTGTTGTGTTGATTTGCACAGGAAATACTACAGCAGGGATCTAAACAAGGCTCGGTTAGGCCCACTGCAGGATAAGACAGTGAAAGTAGGAGAAAAGTCAGTACATTAACTATAAGGTTGATATAACAAAATGAATACGTTTAAATAAATCTCAACTCAAATAAATTAAAAATAAATAATTCTACATTAAAGATTGAATATTGAACAAGGTTAAGGCATTGAATTGTTTTCGGTGCTAAACTCAACTCTGTGATATAATATTACCAAACTATTTATCTTCTACTAATATATTCAATATTTATAACTAAGTCACCTAGTATTGATGCGGAAAAAGCCAGGCACTGAAAAAACATTTCTGGCTTTGTAAGAACTAGAAAATATTTTTAAAAGAGATTGTACACTATAGATTTTTTCCACATTTACTTAGACATTTAGTATTGAAGAATTTAAACACATATTCACACTTACATTTCTGTGTTCTCTGCATTCTCTGCCAACCTAATTTCTTTCAGTACTAGAAATCAACTAGGTGCCGATCATTATATGATGTCACTATGGGTGACGTCATCCATAGTGACGTCATATAATGTTGATACCAATGAAAGCTACGCATAGTGTTTGGCTGTTTTTTTAAATATGCGTTTCAGGAAAAAATGTATGTGATTTTATTCTATTTTTGTTGTTGGAGACTTGCTTGTTTTTATTTGTTTCTGTTTTCTCTACCTAATGCTAATTGTAATCAGTTTATGAGTCTTTAATGTTTTTTTTTTGGTCTTTCAGGAGGTATTAATTTTTCGATCTATTTTTTTCCTTTTTTTTAAATTAAATTTATTGGGGTGGCATTGGTTCACAAAAACATATAGATTTCAAGTGTACAACATTTCTGCCAAGAAAACCCCTCCCACACAATACATTATTATTTATTATGTGAGGATTTATCCCGGCAGGATTATATGTCAGGCACTGGAAATGTGCATAAGAAAGTAAATATTTCAAAGGGTAAGTTTTAGTCATAAGAAAACTAAACGGGGGTTTTGAAATATTCTTTCCAGCATGTTTCCTGTTTTGGCTATTTGGTGACCAATGAAGTCTCTTTTAAAATTTATTTTTTAAAATATGGTTACATTTAATGCTTTCCTGTGTTTTAAACTAATATGCATCTAGTCATTGCTTCCATATAAATTATTAAAATTTATTCAAAACATTTATTTTTGTTATTAGCTAAGTAACTTCTAATTATTGTTCTTAGGAATTTAGTAGTAGTAAATATACAGTCAAAGGTGGGAATATTTTAAATGATTTTAAGATTTCTACTGAATAATCAGTTTTAGGTAAATCTGTATGTTAAAGGAAATAGCACTGGAAGTTTTTAATTCCAATAATCTTATTTAAAATAAAATTTCTGTTCAATATATGTCAACTGTTATATATAAAACAAAAGGATATTTATTTTTATATTTTAATGTAAACTTCTCTAGATATATTAAAATATTTTATATCATAGATGTCATAATATTTAATGATTTGTATTTATTAATTTATCATTGGTTTAAGGTATAAATGTGAAAATTGAATATACAATAGCATTTATAAGCCCAAACCACTCACACTAAAGATTTGTCAATATATTCGTCAAACCAGGTTTTTCTTAACAGCTGTTTGCAAAGTATCTGCTTAACAAGGTTGAAAAAAGTATTTTTCTCACATATTTATAACTCTCTATTAAACTTAGTAAAATAGTAAAACAAAATCTTCATTCTGTGAAAGCTTATATAAAATTAAGACCCATGAGAAAGTTTTTATTTCTTTGTTCTTATCTTGATGAAAGTAAAATACCCATTTGATCATCTTCATCTATAATTACATTAAAAAAGTTTTTCATGTGACTGTGTATCAGCTTCCTCTTTCTACCAGTGTTTCTGTGACCGTGCACCAGCTTCTTTTTTAGAAACATATTTTTTGTTTAAATCATTTTATTGTTGTTCACTTACAGTTGTCTTCATGTACCCCCCACCACTCTCCCCACTCCAGCCATCCCCACCTCCCTCCCCTGATTCCACCCCCCTTGGTTTTGCCCACGGGTCCTTTACAGTTGTCCCTGAAAACCCTTCTCGCCTTCCCCCCATTATCCCTTCCTACCTCCCTTCTGGTTACTGTCAGATTGGTCTTAATTTCAGTGTCTCTGGTTATATTTTGCTTGTTTGTTTTGTTGATATAAGATCTTACCTTTAACTAGAACCAGCTTCTTCTTTATACTAGTGTTTCTGCTTTTTTGATACTGCTATTGTGGTAGCTAAGGATTCAGAGAGTTCCAGAAGACAAAGGACTCTGGGCGTTCTCTGTTGGAATGTTGTAATTCTTGAGGTTTAAGGGCAAACTAGGAAGCAGGAAGAAAATCTGTTGCAATTGATCTATTAAAGAGGTTGAATTCCTAATTTAAACCTTTTCCTCAAACAAACTACAGGCCCGGATGGCTTCATTAGTGAATTTTTTTTCAAATACTTAGAAAGAAAAGAAATAATATTAATATTTCTATTAATGATTTCAGATGATAGAAAAAAATGAACAACTTGTTGTTTTGAAACCACCTTACCTTACACAGAAAACTGACGAGAAAGGGAGCTGTGGCCTACAATATCTCATAAACCCAGATGTAAAAATCCTAAACAAGATTAGCACACCAAGTTCAGCAATGCATAAAATAAATATTATTATGAATCTGAGTTTAATCAGGAGCGTAAGATTGGGTTAACATTGAGAAATCAAGGTAAATCATGACATAAACAGAACAAGAGAAAACTTCCATCTCATGTCAAGATGAGAAAAGTAATGTCGGTAGATCAGAGAAAGCATTTGATAACACAAAAAAGCAATAAATATGCTTTCATGATTGAAAGCCAAAATCAAACCAGAAATTCCACTGCTGCCAGTGTCCTCTTAGTGCACTAGGGACAGAAAAGAACTCATTAAATTTAATTATAGATATTTAAGAAAACCCGCAGAACATATAAGGATGAAATACTAATACATCACAACTGTGTAAGGATCCCACTATCATCACTTTTATTTTTCATTGACTTAAAGTTTCTTAATGCTGCAAGCTAAGTAAAATGTGTAAGGATTCAGAAAAAATATACGGCTCTCATTAATTTACAAATAGTATTAAAAACATGTATAATACAATATTAAGCTATTATAATATTTAAAATATAGTAAACTATTGAAATATGATTTAGCAAGCTCATTGGATATAAGATGAATCTAAAAATCAGCCTTATTTACGTGTATTCAGCTAATAAACAATTGAAAACAATTTTATAAATGTATATTATTTACATTGGCAGCAAAAACAAAATACCTGGAAATAACTTTATGCGAGGCTTCTATAAAGAAGAGTATAAACATTATTGAGAGAAAGTACAGAGGTATAAATAACAGGGAGAATAAATCACGTTTAGAAATGGAAAATGCCATATTGGGAATATGTTAAAACTTCTCAAACTGATTTATTTGTTCAGTGGATTCCCTGGGAAAATAACCCAGCAGTCTGTGGAGGCACATATGTGTGAGTCAAAAAGCTGATTCTCATATTTCTATTAAAATGTCAGGAAAAGTCTTGACAATAGTGAAAGGAAGATGAACTTTTTATTTTGCTTACCATAGAACCACCATATCTAGATTTTATTTAATAATGCTGAGCAGGTTTTAACTTAAATTGGCTTGATACTTGGTAAATTATATTGCTACAATATCTATCTTAACTGTACTAAACACAAGTAACTTAAAAACCAAAATATCAACTTTTTGAAAGGCTATAGTCAGTGAAATTGTGTGGTGTGTTAATTCAGGGATTAGCAAGTAGACCAATGAGTCGGAAGCTCAGAAAGAGATGCATGTCTTTGTGAACACTTGCTTCATGGAATGAGACGAATGAATCTCACCAACAATAAGGATAAGGGAAATGCACAATATTTATTATATGATTTTATTTCAATAAAATGCAAAATCATGTAATGAAGTATGATCTTACAAATTAGAGAAGCGATTACTTCTGAAAGGCAGGGGTGTGCTGATAGCGGGGTTCTGGCAGTGTCCAGTTTTTAGTTCCAGGTAAAGATTCTGTAATTTTGTTCATTTTTTGATAATTTATAGCATCACCCACATAATTTGTACATTTTATGCATGTGTGGTTTACTAAAAAATGTAAAACAAGGGAAAATGTTCCTGTGTGAACTGATGTGCCTTTGATCATTTTATTGTAGTCTGCCATTTCAAAGCGGTGTTATCTTGCCCAAATTAACTTTTTTCTCTCTCCACTTCATGAAATGCATAACGAGCAGTGCGTGATCTTATGATTTAAAATGCCTGTAAAGAACTTAGAAGTTCATCTGGCCCATAAGTTGAATCACTGCCACCACCACCACAATCATCATCGTTTTATTTATTTTTTTAATTTGCTTATAGTGAAAATAACTTGTAGGATATCTTTACATCTGTAGCAAACGTCACTGGCATACTTTGCTTCACAAAATTTACTGTTTCAAGATTTCCATTATTGGTAAATGCATTATTTCAGATCTCTTCAGATAAATCATAGATTTCAAAGAGGTCTTGGCTTTTTGTGTCATTTAAACAAATTAAGTGGAAGAAAGAGAGGCAAAGAGAGGAACTCCTTGGCTCTTTATTAATTAGGAATACTAGAAGATGCAGATCCATAAAGAAAAACAAATGTCATGTTTAATCACATCATTTTAGGAAGGAAAGTTTCCAAACTTTCTAAATTTTGTATAAATATGTTTATTAATTTGTAGATGAAATATCTGGTTTCAGCCTTTATTTTAGCGTGTTTACTATTCCCATGTTCATATATTAATGTAATAATAATAGTGTTCATATAATTGCAGATTGTCAGGTAGAAATAGTGCAGTAAAGATTCTAAATGATGTCCTCAGGAAATTACCTGTAGAAAACCCAGGACATGATTTGTTTTCCGTGTGTTTTTAGTTGGGCTTCGCACATACTGATTGAGTAAAAATGTTTTATGAATGGATAAAGATGTGGTGTTTACAAAGTAAACATTCTAGAATCAAAACCTAATACAGTCTGGCCCTGGCTGTGTCATTTTTCAGTTCTATAACCTTAAAATCCTCTCTGAGAGTGAGGTGTTTCTGCTGTAAAAATCAGCTTAAGTGACCGTTATCCAGGTAAAATCAGGCCTTGTGAAGATGAGCAGCCTCAGGAATATCAGAACAAGTCCAGAGACACTTCAGGAGCTCTGGAGAAGTCTTCTGAGCTAAAATTGTTCTTAAATTTTAAATATGTTTCAAAAGTTATTTGAGCTCTGGAGATTGGGAAAAGTAGCATAAGGAAAACAAGACAAGTAGGGATCAAGCATGATAAATGTGGTCATTATTAAGGTTTTGAGAAATCAAATAACATTGTTATTGCCCGAATTGTGCTGCCTTCCAAAAGCCATATTTTGTAGTGCTAATTCCCGATACTTCAAAATGTGAATGTATTTGAAGATAAGGTTTATACCTTATTACTTAAGGTTCTTTGCTTAAGTAATGAAAATTCACCTGCGAATCTGGATTTCGTAGGAAGAAGCCGACCACCAGCAGGTTGATTTTCACCCTCCCCCATTACCGTTTTGCACAACCTTGTGGTTTCTGTTTTCTCTTCGAGTCTCGGGTTTCTGACACCCAGTTCCACGTTCAGTTTGCGCTCTAGCTGCCACGAACGCTCCCGTGCGAGTATTTTTATTTATGCACCACAGCTACTATTTCTTTGCTCCCTCTTATGGAACTGTTCACGCTTAAGAAATCTGCCTGCTAGGGAGATTGCTTTCTTATATGGAGTTAAACTAATTTAGAGCCAGCTTGAGAAGGTGTCTGTATCCTAGAAAATGCAGGATATACACCCATCAGTGGTTCCCTGCCTTACCAGGAATGTTAAAGCGGTCTGAGGCTGTTAATCTAGCTCTGCACATATAGGCTCGTCACTGACAATTACAGCTGGAAGCTCCTTAGTTTGTGAAGTACACACAAATTCAGCTGCCACCTGATTCAACAATAGCAAATACTCTGTAAATCAGTTTCTAAAGTAATTTTAAAGATGTAAGGTGATTTGTTTGTTTGTTTTTGCCTAAAAGTAAACTTTCGCTTCTCTGAGACTGAAGCCTACTCTAAGTATGCCTACTTAGGAAAAGCTGAAGGTGTGAAGTAAGCAGTAAAATCAGACACACTGAAGCTACCTGTACCAACTAAAGATAATAGTTTTTAGTTAACAGAATCAGAAATACTCTAGTCCTTGCAGAGGATAGCCTTGAGGTCTTTGTGCCTTTTGTCTACTAACCCCCCCCAGAAGCCAACTTTTACTATCAGACCTCATTCATGTAGTTCTGCTGGCTGTTAAGACCCATGTGGTCTGTCTTACAGTCCACACTACATCACCCCAGGTGACTACATCAGAAAAAAAGCTTGCAAGCTTTTTCTCATGTCCTAGCCACAATGCCAGGCTTAGGTTTCCAGAATGAGAAGCCTAATGCTCAACTGTAAAACTATTAGCTGCATAAACTTAAGTATCTCCCTGTAGGGTAAGTGGAGGCAGTCTGGCTTCCTCATCCAGGTTTCTGGGTAACTAGAGGAAGCAGTGTTCCCATAACCTTGAATGGGCCTAACAAGTAGCCTTGAGACTGGATCTGACAAACTGTTCCCATAATGTGAAGTGGGCTCGCATGCACTGAATTATGTTATGTTATGCAATTTTCTGGCTGGAAGCTGGCTTTGTTTGCATCTGGTATTTAAGCAGGTAGGGACTCCCTGCTGAGTGCCACAACCTGTGCCACGCTGGGGAGCAAGGGCCACACTGCGTGCCACACAGAGGGGACAGGTGACATGCAGAGACATGCAGGAGACACACATTTTGCAGCATGCATAGCTCACCCACCTTCGAATAAAGGCATGTTAAGCCTCCCCACAGCTCCACGCATTTTATTCCATCTCCCCAAAGCTAAAGCAGACCTGCCCTGCCTTGACAGGCTGCAACACACTCCCAGTTTTATCATATCTTGCTCACAAACTAAAATCCAAGGCTTAATTCCACATATCCAGTACCTGGGTAACCTTGCTTTCTTAAAGTACTTTTCTTTTTTATGTTTTAGAATATCCAAAGAGTATAAGTTACAGTCTCTGAAATTAATTGCTCAAAACTTCAAATGTCCCAGGGAGTGAGAGGAGCTTTTAAAACAAACTTTACAGAAAATCAATTAATAGTATATACTTTCTGTGGATAAGAGTAGAGATTATTCGTACAAATTTGAGATAAATCACTCGACCAACCTAAAGCAGAGTGAGTGAAGTGATAGAGAAAGGTCAGAAAGGACAGTCACTGAGAACCTTCTCATGGCAGTGAAAAAGAATTGCCCCTCTTCATCCTCAAGAAGTGACCCGTGAATGGAGACCTACCAGTGGGAAAATCTGTTGATGGAAGGACGTGAAGGAAAAGCTGTGGAAGCCTCCAGTTCTGTAAGAGAACTTCATTAAAGATACATAATGGAACCCTAAGAAGCTCAGGACAGTAGCCGGAAAATCAAGAAACTTGGACATGAGATTTGAGGTAGCCAGACTAGACGACAGCACTCTTTCATTTTGTTACATCTGTTTGGAAGGGCTACTACTGACTTCAGTTGTAGAGATAACTTACAATAAGTTCCAATTTAAATATGACTTTCAACTCTAAAGTTCATTATTATCTTTAAAAAAAATAATCATAAAAACCAGTAACAACCAAAAACAACTGCTTAATTTGAACTTATGTTTAAAGAACATTTCCTGATGTTACGAAAACAAAATGCAATCACCATAGTTGTTTGAGTTAAGCGACAATCTCATTACTTTATAGAAAATTACCTTTCTTCCTTAAAACAGCGTGAGGCTGCCAAATCTACCCCTGTGGTACTGAGGAGCCTCATGCTTTTGGCTTCTGGGCTCCATCTGCTTTCGCCCGCATCTGCTTGCATCCTCCTCACACTCCCCTTAGAAGGAGCACAGAGAATCTGCAATTCATGTCAGGGCACCCAGCCAGATTGGAAGCTGCCAAATATCAACATCATGTTTTGTGAGAAAAATTAAGTTACTTAAGCCTTCTCCCTAGCACAGCAATGATGTTGGATGAAAGGTTATGCAATGTGAATCTCTATTTCCTCCCTGCTGGGAGGAGGAGATTTGGAAGTGAAATGGGAGGTTGTGATGCGATTTGCACATTTCACGGTGACCTAAACTTTTCAGCTGCTATTCTTATTTGTCTGGTTATCATGTTAGTGTTTTTTTTTTTTTTTTTTTTTTACTGTTCTTCTGCAGCTGTTTCACTACTACATGGAGACTGGGATGTGAATAACTTCACATGTTACATTTTTAAAGTGTCATGTGGTTGGTTCTCCACACATCTTCAGTAATTCATTATCCAGTGCAGCACAAGTGACGTGTGTGTTCTCACTTTGGTTGTTCTCAAGAAATTACTGTGCACTGATTTATGATAAAGAAATTTAAGTTTCAAAAATAAAAGCAATGAGAAACTTCAGTGGTCAGAAATTGAATGGACATTTTGATTCATATTCCCAGTATTCACTTTCCTCATCAGTAACTGTAATAATAGTATACCCTCCTAAGTTGACTTGAAAGTGGAAAAATTAATATATATGAAATTTTAATGTATTGCTAGTGATGAATGAAATTAGCTAAAATTCTTATATGCATATTTTGAATTCCACCGTAAAAAATACTGTTAATAAAGAGCAGAAATACTTTAAATACTCACAGTAGTTTCTGGATTGAAAATCTGTTCACATATGTCAATTCATTTGATTCTTATGGCAACTTCATAAAGATAATGATAATTTAAAATTCTAAACTTAAATCTAAGTGTCTATTTATTTATAAAGGTTAAGAGGAAAATATTTTTATGACTTATTCATAGTCATGTAAGAGTGGACAGAGTTTCACTTCTGCCCTTTTAGGGTTTTTTGGCCAGTCCACTGATTAAATTGGCCATGGCATGGAAACAAATGAAGTGTCCTTTGACAGATGATTGGATAAAGAAGATGAAGTATATGTACAGTGTTCTTATTGCACAGGCTGTTTCTTTAATCCAAAATTATTAGTATGGCAAAGCGACATTTTTTGGGTGGCAGTCTGCTCCTCTTCAGTCACTTGGTTACTATGGAAAGGCAGAACCTCAGAATATTGGATGCAAATCTGTGACACTTATATGCTGTGTGTTAACACAGATCAAATGGATAGCAGAATCTTAAAAATCTTAGGGAAATTTTTTCAGCATACATTGAGAAGAGCATACTTCTTCCTGCTTGTATCAGCAGGCTCCTAAGTATAATTATTTGATAACTCCCAAAATACTTTATATATTTGAGTATGCACATGATTTTAAGTGTACACGAATAGAGGACTGGTGCAGAGTTTGAGATAGAATAAAACCAGAGGATAGCTATGCGGATATGCTGTAATCCAAATGAACAAAAAGAAGACATAACAATAAGTAACAAACATGATGATAATAATAAGAGGCTTTATATTATCCATGAGTGTAAGCAATAAAGTAATACCAGAAGAAATATTAAAGAGGGGACCAATTTAGAAGCTTTGTCATTCAGGGTATATCTTAGTTTCTTAATTGTATAAGTGTGAATGTGAGTGTGTGTTTCCTTTTTGTTTGCACACACGGACAAACAGTATGCATGCCTCATTCACTCACTTATCAAAGAAATTTCCTGAATGCTTACAGGGAGCACCCCTATGGGAAAATTTCATCATTTAATCAGCTTTCTTTAGAAATATGTAATTAAGAAAGGGATCCTAAACTATCTTAACAAGTCAAATTGACAATATCAGTATGCCCGATTATTTTATTAGCCACAGACCCCAGATCTTGTAGCCCACAGGATTAGAGGATCTGAGGCTATAGAATAGGTTTCTCAGAGTCTCAATGGAAAGTTCAGAAGAAACAGAAAGGATTTTGGGATAAGATATTGCAAACATTCCTCCATATTGTTTCTAAGTCATTTGTACCCTCCAAATTCATATGATGAGAGAGGCAGAAGCATAGGTTTATTATTCTGTCTTGTCCGGGTCCCCTGTCCCTGCTATTTCATAATGGGCAACTGCACCAATTGTTTCTCCCTTCTGCTTTTAAAGAATCAGATTTGCATATTTACATTTCAGTGAAGCTGCAGTCTAAAAGCTAGATGCACAAAATGAGTTATTCTAAAGCAATTGTTAGGGTAATTTAAATAATAAAGGAAATCAATTATGGAAATGTCCAGCTATTCTCACCATTTAGCTTTGATGAGCTTCAGCAGAGACATGAAAAGTTGCACCTCTTCCCCTTTCTCCTTCTGTACCCTCTGAGAGTCATACTCACTTGTGCTGAACTGCTCAATGAAAATGATAGCACACATTGTATAGAGAGGTACCTAATTTATAAGCTTAACATATTTAAAAAATAACATTTATATTAAGGGTGAAGGAATGGAGGCATAGTTTTAACAACAGATTAGTTTATATCTCATAATAAGAAAGCGCCTTTTTATATCACCTACCATAACTAAAAGGAAATTTAGAGATAATTATTGAATTCTACATCTTCACTTTAGATGGACATGCTGATGTATAGAATAGACTAAGCTGCATGCCTAAGGCCATATCACTTGGTTAGCAACAGTGCCAAGATATTTGACAGGGAGACCAGATTACTTTTCTGTATGTCATAGCTGACTTTATACTGAGTGGAAAATTGTTTTATTTCTTCTTAAATAGTGAAAACTCTAGGAGCTTTTATTTGGTGATTTAAGGAGTCATTCTCCTGATTCTTAGTTTTACATGAACCTAATAAAGAAAATCCATCCATGATTTTCCTAGGCAATCCATGAGTCTATTTCTGCATGTGCTGTAGTGAACCCTGAGTCATAAAGTACTTGCTTGCATTTGTAAGATTCCTATGAAAAATCCTTAGCTATGACTAACACATTCTTGAATTTGTCTGAGGACAGTGGAGATACAGAGGTAGTAATTTTGAGCAGACTTATATTTGTGGATGATAGATAGGGGAGATAAGCAAAAAGGGGAGTGGAGGCACTTTATTTTTCGATTTATGATACGAGAAAACCTATTTCTTTTATGAACTTAGATTCCTTTAACAAGCATGTATTGAACTCAGCTCAAAAGCACACAGGGTCTTCTTAAAGTGAGTCAGAGGAGATCTTGCATTTAAGTTACGAGCAATGAATTGAGGGTATGAGGAAAAACATGAAGAAAAATGTTAACTGAGAGCACTCTGAAAAAAAAAAAAACACTTAAAGAATACATGGCACATAATTAGTGGTAAGCAGAAACTCTCATTCACTCATTGTATAACCAGAAAAGACACCAGCATTCCGGCTGCCTGTCACTACCAAATGCAATAGGCAATGACAGCCATTGAATCTTTTATGGGCGCTTTATTCAGATGGCCTGTGATCCAAGAAGATGGCGGGTTTATACCCTAACAAACCATCTTTCCTTCTCTTTCCTGGCCAGATCTTTCATAAGGGGGTGGGGGAGGACAAACAAGGTGCGGTGAGGGCTTTGAAATTCAGGGAGGATTAGGTGTGGGAAGCTGCAGCAGTTTCTGAAATAAAAAAAAAAATAACTTTTCACCTTAAAATAAAATTTTCTGAGTCTTGAGTCCCCTATCAATTGGAAGGCGGTAAACCCTGTAATGATGTTTGTGGGCTAAAACACAAGGAAAAGGAGGCATTTGCAGTAGTTTTACAGAACAAAACAAGGGGGGCCTGGGACGATAATACTATTACTGAAAGAGACTCAGGTCCGTCATGTCTGCTGCCTTAAAGGAAAGATGTCTCTCAATGCCAGAGATTTGTGAAAAGGAAAGGAAATGTTTATTTAGTGCTGTACAAACTTAAAGTAGTGACCTAATGTCTTTGCCAGAATCCCAAAGTCCTTAAAACATCCACAAACACACACAATCCTTCCTTCCCCCTTTTCCCAGTTTGGGGTACCGTATCTCAGGAAAGGAAATAGAAGTCCGGGCTCAGGAGTGTCTGGTTATTCCCAGTAATCCGTGCTCCGCTGGCAGGCCTCCCTCGGTTCCCGGCACCATCAGCTGTGTCGGCGGAATCTCTGCTAAAGCCCGGTGGTGGTTCCCCCTACTACTGCTGCGGGGTTTTCCACTCTGGCAAAGGTGCGTGGTCCTCTCTCCACCACTCCAGCCACGTGGTCCTCTCTCCCCCAGGACCACGGGAGCCCTCTACTCTGCCAAAAGCCGCATAGTTCTCTACTCTATGGCTACCGCGCCTGGGCTTTTAAATTCCCACGTCAGTCTTCCTCTGCAGCCCCACTTCCGACTCCTCCCACACTTGGCCACACCTGCCCTCAATCTGCTGTCCTTTCCAGCTTTTCTGGTCGCCCTCGTGGGTCTGGGCAGGTGTGGCCCCATGTCATTGAGCCAATC
>PVIA01013571.1:0-31587 GCA_004024845.1 Tonatia bakeri | reverse complement strand
TCCTTCCTTCCTTCCTTCCTTCCTTCCTTCCTTCCTTCCTTCCTTCCTTCCTTCCTTCCTTCCTTCCTTCCTTCCATATTTAATGAGTACTTGTTACATGCATGCATATCAGTGCCACAGATAATGGCATTAAACAAAACAGAAAATCTTTGCCATTTGGAGCCCACATTTTGTTGGAGGGGATCAGACAATAAATACAGATTCACACATGAGTCGATATATAGATATGTTAGCTGGCAATAAGTGCTGTGAAGAAAAAGAAAGTAGGTTAAGTGTGGGTAGGAAGGTAGAGAGGGTGATGGTGGTGGTGGGTTTATTATGATGGATTGGTCAAAAGAGCTCTTTGATGGGGTAACTTTTGAGCTGAGACATGAATGGACTGAGAGAAGGGGGCAGTGTGGAGGCATTTGGGAGAAGGGCAGAGGCCCTGAAGCAGAAACAGGCTTGGCAAATTGGAGAAATTGCATGGTACCAGAGTGGCTTGAGCCTAGACTGGAAGAACAGAGGGGTGGGTAACAGGTCAGGGTGTGGCCGTTGTTAGGTCGGAGTCACTCAAGAAACCAGACAGATGCTGCGAGCTAAAGAGCAGGGTTTATTGGCACGGAATCAGAGGAAAAGCGGAACCAACGTAGGGAGGTTGGGGCTTGGGGAGGAAAGCAGAGAAAGTAGAGCCAACCAAGGGAGGTAGAAACCCTTAGGGCGGGGTTTTTAAGCGCAAAAACCCATGAAGGGTAACTGGTTGGGGTGTCAGAGTCTGGCTAGAGCTGGTTGCTGGGTGCCATTTCTGCTGACCATTGTTCTTGATACATCTTGTCAGGCCCAAGTTAAAGCTGCATCTTTTTATGTAGGATAGGGCGGCCCCAGACCCCAATCTTAGCCGGGCATCTGTTCGTTCTGGGTTGGGTCAGCAGGCAGTTTCCCAGGCTGCAGTCTCCCAGGGTACAGTTTTCCCACCTGTTGATTTTCCTTTCCTCTTAGGCCTACCTAGGTCTGTCATCTGTGACTGGTCACCAGATCTTTCTGGGTCCGAGTCACCTGAGACACTTAAAAAATATGGATGCCTTGGCCCCTGTCCTGAGACTCTTTGTGAGGAGGTCTGAAGACCACATACAGCCTGGCAGGCTCTGGGAAGCCTGGATTGTATCATTCCAGACTGGGGAGTGCAGGCACCCGGCTCCACCCTGAGCGCATTCTTTTTGCTTTCGCTCTGGAGGGCCTTTTAGAGCTACAGGGCACTGTGGATCAGGAGCCTCTGCCTAAGATGCCACAGGTAGCTTGGCTCCAAGCAGTGACTCAGTGAATAAATGTTTCCATTTTTAAAAAAAGACCTGCATTTATGTTAGTGACTGCCCTCTGTTCCTGCTGTGAGAGCGTGTCATTTCTCTCTCAGGCCTGTCCTGAGGGACTGAGTCTCTGTGATCCGGGTAAGTTCCTGAGTGTCCTACTGGCGGCCAATGTTCCACCTTTTCCTGCATGTGGGCTCAAGCTGTTTCTTCCTGTAGGCCCAGGTGAACCCCTATTGTTTCTTGTCACCTGGGTCTCGCCTCCTTTGGGACCACTCTTTTCTGGCCCACTGCTCTTGGGGTCCTCCTGGTACATCACATGCACATTGCTTACCTGATGCATGAAGTTCTGCGTGTAGAATCACACCCCTCTGTGCATCTGTAGGCAGCCTCTGTGCATCCAACTTTATTGGAGGGCTGGCTGGTGGGTTTTAGGAAACTTTGAAAAAAGACAACAAGTCCTGAGTCCTCCATGGTTTGTGTGGTTAAGCACTAACATCTTTGTGCCAAGATGGTGAGCCCCTGGCATGCTTGCCTGCAGGCATGCCTTATGTACTGTGGTAGTAGATGTGCATTCATGTAGAGAGGTGGACAGGTTTCCTTGATTCACACCTCTGCCTGTGCTTAGGGTAAAAGTGTGTGTGCTTTCCAGGTGAAAGTGGAGATCAGAACGCCCAATAAAAACATGCTAAAGCATATTGTAGCCATTTCACTTGTACACATGGGAAATGAAAATGGTTTGTCTGACCTAGTGCTATAATACCAGTACTTAAAATAGGGCAGTAGGAGTGTACCTTCTTTGTTGCTAGTGTTATAGGAGAACTCAATCCCTCTTCTAAAACTAATATGCCTCCAAAAATTCCAAGCTGTTACGTGCTACAGATTGGTGGGTCTTCATCTGTTTGAAGTCTTGGTAGTCTTTGGAGGACTTTTGAAGGTTATGGACCAGGGCTTTGCCTGGACTTTCAAGGATCCTCTCCTCGCCTGCCCAACTCTCCACTTCTCATCTGTGAATCCACTGAGACCCATGGGCTTCAGTCGGAGAGGAATTGTGTTCTAAAAGGATTTGTCTCAAGTAGTAGCGGATTAATATTTAAGAAACTAAGACTAATACAGACAAAAGTGATGCGTTAGCCCTTTAATTTTTTTCTTTGTTGGAAAAGGACACTCATTTTTAATCATACCTTTAAAATAAGTCAATTTCTTGCCCTACACAAACATTTCTGTGCAATAGATTTTCTTGATTTAGGTTTCCCAGCATAGCATGAAGTCTACATACAGATATAATGAGAAATGTAGAACCAGTGAGCCTCAGTTTGCATACAGTATATTTTTTAAAGTTTATATTAAAGTTAGAATAATTTATCTTGAGAGTTTTGTAAGAGAATTTGGTTTTAAGCCCTTTGCTGATAATGCTGATCTTTTTTCTTATACTTTTCTTAATATTTAGTGCTTGTATTATACACAGTAGATTAAATTTAGTTCAATTTAGTTCCAGTATTCATCGAGTACATCTATTAGCAATTCATTTTGAGACACTGCGAGGCGCATTGCAAAGTTTTAAAAGCAATGTTACTTTTAGACAATGTTTAACTGCAACATTCCAGGATAATTTACACAAAACACAGGGTCATGGCTCCTAATTGTGGGAAATCACTTGTGTCTCTGCTTTGAAGTGAGTGTGTAGTAGTGAGCGTCTTTTCCTGCCTTGTCTGTGCTGGGTGCCGAGTCCTTTTATTAGCTGAAGCAATGCCAGAGGAACTTTTGAGAGTTTAAAAGGAAGCGAAAGCACTTGACCTAAAAACATTTTGAAGATTAATTGGTAGCAACACTTCTGAAGATGAAAAGTACTAAGCAATGGGTACATGGGAGAAAGTGAAAACATATCTTGACCCCTATTTACCTGATTTTGGTGCCTGGCCCTCATGTGCTTGATGTTGCAAATATGAATGAGGAGACACCTGGTCTTGCAGGAAGACCACCTATAAACTGCCAATTAAAAAGGAAATGGCAACACAGACGGGCTCGAGTGTCCTCCGGAACAGTGAGGGAGGTTGAGTGCTCAGGTGACATGTGAGGGCATTTCTGGCCTAGGCAGGGGACCACCTGCAGCAGAGCTAAAGGGGTGGGGGTGGTGAGTGGTTTAGGGAGGTGGAGAGTCTCGAGAAGGGGGCCTCCTTGAGGGGCTGCTGTGGAGGGTTGCTTGGTGGTGAGGAGAAAAGGCTCAGGAAGCTTTGGGGTCAACTGGAAAGAGCAGGTTGCTGGGAGGAGGGTATGTTTCCAGGTGTCAAGGGCCAACTGAAGAGGGCTGAGCCGCAGGAATAGAATTGGGTGTTGTCTTCTTACACCCCTTGTTATCTGTTTATAAAGGCTGGTGGCAGTGGTGGCTCTGGGCTTCATTCCTGGGGTGGTCCCAGGGCCCCATTCCACGTACCAAGGGAGAGATGCTTCAGCAGGACCACTGGGAGTTGGGGGAGGACTTGGGAGACCCTGGTATCTTTACTTCTAGGAAGGAGAAGGTGTCCGGGAGTGGAGGCAGACTTCATTCCCTGAAGTGGTCTAAGTGATGATAGAAGCATTGAGAAGTGTCTCCGAAACAGACAATTTAAATGGACTCAAGAAAAGGTTAAAAAGGAAAAACTGAATAACTAAAAATGACAGACTAATTTGAATGGGTTGTCAGAAGGCACTCACCACCCAGAAGGTACCTTACAGAATGGCTAATTCCTCTCGTGCACCATTCCATAACATGGCAAGAGAGGGACTGCTTCCTTGTGTGTTTTGACGAGCCAGAGTGAGACAGTATGTTTATTTGAGATATACACGGTAAAGAAAATACCCATGGGGTCTGGCCACTCCTGGCTGGTCACTGATCTTGGGGCTTTGTTTTGGTGGTGACATCACCTGCTATGTGAGTTAAGGATTGACAGACCTGTTCACAAGTTGTCTAGGAAGAGACTGAGAACAGGATTTTAGCAAGGGTTTAAAAATCCTTCTCCTTTAAAAAAAACTAGGGTTTAAAAATCCTTCTCCTTTGAAAAAAGCAAGGTAAGGTAAGCACATAAATCCAGGGACAAATAAGCAAGTACTCGTGTCACCATATAAACTCTGTGTTTTGGCATTTTCACATGGTCTGTGTCTGTGTATTTTTTAGGAGCAAAGTCATATTGCATATATTTTTCCCCTCTGAAACTCCTACAACTACATTCTCATGTTACAACATAGTTTCATAGTCATATTTAATGGCTTTCTGATTTCATTGAATGGCCATATCATAATTTAGATAGCAGCTTGCCAATTGTCAAAGATATTTTGGTTTATGCCACTGTCTTTTTTCTGTAATTATAAATAAGGCCATGATTTGTGAAGGCAGCTTTCCTGTAGTTATGCATGTGGCCTGAGGATAATACTCAGAAGAACATTACATGGTCTACACATGTAAACAGTCACTGCTTTCTTGATGAATAATAAGTATAATACTGCTTTATTTTAATTTCTCCCATTTCTTGCTCACTTGCCACTTTTCTGTGGTTATTTTATTAATCTCTCTTCTGTCATAGTTTCCTCCTTTATTTGAAGAAAGATATGATTTTATGGAATTGACAACATGTCCCTTCTTAACAGTGGGGGTTTCTTGCTAGGGGGTGTTTGATTTTGGGCACAGTTCTATTCAGCAAACATTCATTAAAGCCCTACTGTGTACTGGGGTAGCAATGAGAAGATGCCGAGGAGTAGCACTAACCTCAAGGTTTTCCCATGTTCACAAAATTGCCAGCCCTGTGATGGGAGGGTGTTTGTTATTTGCTCTCTTTCTTTCCCCAGCACCTAGAAGCACCTAAGAGTACCTGGCCATTTGGAGGAGTTCAGCATTTGGGTAGTGACCACAAAGGGCTGAATGTATACAAAACCTTAGGACCACTCATCCGTGGTGAAGATTTCTATATGACGTAATCCCCTGTTCAGTAACTTGAAGTGGTTGCTCATGGTCCAGTCTTATTTTTCAAAGTTATCCGTGGTAACACTTTGCTGTTGCAGCCCAGTGATTTATGCACACTTACCAAATGCCATCTGTAGACGTGATAACCTGTAATCTGGGAGGTAGACCAGTGAACAAGACACTGCAATGTAAGGGAGACAGGACAGGTGCTGATAAAGGATGGATGGGCTTCTGGTTGAAGTTTAGCTACAATGTCAGGCCATTTTTTAACTTCTCTGGGTTTTGGTTTCATCAACACTAAAGTGTTAAATGGCTGGATTGAACCCTTGGACCTCTTTTAGGCACACAGGTCTTGGGTCCTTGTGACTGGCTCTTCCTCAAACAACAGCTGGGGACATACTGTTAACCAAAACACATGCAAAGCTGAATGCCACACCTCGAAAGAGATATTCCAAAATTAGAGGAATATATAGGGTCATTTTCACTTATTTTTTTTAATAGGACTTAATATTTTAAAAATATGCATTTCATTTTCTTCATGAGCTATAATTTAGTTTTCTTAGTGAATTTTAAAACATTGGTTAAAAATTATAATTGTATTCATTGAAATCCTTGAATATTATGAACTTAAATACTGACTTTTTCTTCTTTCCTTACAGCTGTTTGGGGCAACTTCGTTAATATGAGGTAATTATTTTTAATAATTTGGATATTGTAGTTGGGTTTTATAGACACATTTCAGTTGTCACATATACACCATTGATGTCATGGGTTAATTAAATTCAATTTTAAAAGTGCAACTGAATATTTTGCTGTCCACACATCTGGGCTGTGTCTTGTCTTCTGTGGATATTCCTGAGGAATGCAGCTGGTCCCAGGCCCCACGTGGATGCTGAGACCACCCGTCTGTCTGAGGAAATCTCTGGCCCAACTCTGCATTATTCGTGTTGCCTAGTAGGGCAGGAGGGACAGTTAGAAAAGTGAAATCCTTGTGTTAATGTTCACAAAAAAAGTCAGCAAGTTTTAATTTAAAGAAAAATTCGCTTCACTTTGTTTTTCTTGGCAGTAGTGTACGACTAAAAGAATAGCAATCATGACTGTGATGATTGGATTGAATTTGGAAGTTTCAAGCTGCTGCACAGGCCGTAAGGGAAAAGGCTGGCGGTTGCCCCCACCAGGCTTTTCAGTTTGGGTTGCTTTTGCAAGGCAGGGTCCCCTTGAGCTGATTCCTGCCACCAGGGCTTGTGTGTGTCTCCTGACAAAGGCTTCTGTGTGTGGCCAGGTGGAGTGTTCAGATCCCATTTAAAGGAGCTCTGTTTTTTTACTTGGAAAAACTCCATTTATATAAATCCCCAGGAGAGCCTGGCAGTCAGACTTGTACTCCTGTAGATGCACCTCCTGCTTTGAAATCCCATGTTGGGTATAATGTGAAAGTGAGACTATTTTGATTTAATAGAAACGACGCTAAGGCAGTTCGGAGCATATGAGATGGATTTAGGAGATTTCCTCTCCCTGGTAGTCTTTATTTTCCTCTAGAGCACCCCTGTCTGGAGGGAATCGGCACACAGGACTGATGTTTGAGAGGAGGGGGAGGTCTGCAGCCTTTGGTTTGTGTTGTGGAAATTTGTTAAGAAATAACTTTTAAGGTCATAAAACCTTTCAATTGATCTCAGTTTTATAGCTTTCTACTCAACAGGTCTATCCAGGAGAATGGTGAAATGAAAATTGAAAGGAAGATTGAAGAGGTTAGTCTCTTCCATATTTTGCTTTTTTTTTTCTGTATATTATATTTATCTACTTCAGTTCCTTTGCTTATGCTGGTATCTTTATTTTAGCAGCTTGATGCTGATCTATGATTTTGAGACCATCTCTCAAACGACGATCCCTTATTTAATAGGGGCCTTAATATATGTTATGTGTAGATGCATCTCTGTGTCAGCCTTTGTCCATTTAATAAAGGTGTGCTCTATTAAAACAAATTCTGTCTTTATGGCAAAATGAGTTTAAACTTCTTTGTATCTTTTTGGGTGAGCCTTCCCAGAATTTCCTAGAGAAAGGGATGTGATTACCTGTACAGGGGTGGAGGCAAGCACCAGCATCCTCTCACCTGAGCAGATGCTGAAAGAAAAAAGGCCCAACTCAGACGCTGGGACTGAGAACATAAGGAGTGTCTGTAGGCACCGATGGGGAAATCACAGCTACGTCCCTGAAAGCTAGCTCCTCTGGTTGATAATACACCTTCCATTGTAAAAAACTACTTAGGTTTTAGTCAAAGAAATGTAGATATGGATGGACTGTTGTAACATGGCCTGGGAGGGGATGAAGAGTTCCTCATTTTGAATTGAAGCCAGCTGCTGGATTCCTGGGAAAGCCCGTGGGTTTTTGCCCTTGTTGTTCTGTCCACTCTCACAGTATTAACACACATGGAAGGGATTGACTCGGCCTGTCATCCTGTCATTTCCGTGCTGGAGCTGACCCTCTGGAGATAACATGCAGAAACAAGATGTTAAGTCTTTGTGGGCAGCAATTAGGGGATTATAGTTTCTGAAGAGACACCAGTGGTGTCAGCTGCCTATTTTTATGAGCCTGAACCAAATTTAATATTGTTCATAGTAAGGTAGGAAAGTAAAAAGGTTAATTTTTTCAGAGACTTAATGCATCTATGGAGTAACAGTTCCAATGTGCAATTTATCATTTCAAATCTAGAATTATGATGAAATAGTATAACTTAATTTCAAACTGGAATTGAATTGCAGAATTAAAGGTGGTTTTGCCTTATGTCATGCCTGTCTGGAACATCAGAGTGGGGGGAAGTGGTGGAGGGCTGTGTTTTTGCTTTAAAAGTGATATTGATGATTTTGTTTTAGATTGTCGAACCACTTAGAGAGAAAATAAGAGATTTGGAAAAAAGGTATGTATACTTTTTTGTTTTGTATAAATGCTTGTATCTTAGGTATTGACCTTAGAAGGTTAATGTCTTATGTAAGTTCATCCCAGCTGAGTAATCAGTTCTGTGAAAGGTGTAAGGCACTGTCAGGACAAGAACTTTCCCATGACAAGGTTTTTATTATAAAATTAGGGTGCAGTGTTTTTTAAATGTTTTTCTTTTGCCATTAAGAACTGTTTCTTTTTAAAATCATTTTTTATTTTTCAATTACAGCTGGCATTCATTATTGTCTTAGTTTCAGATGTATACCCCAGTGATTAGACATTATATAACTTACTGAGTGATTCTCCTGAAAAGTCTCACACCCATCTGAAGTCATACATAGTTATTAGACTATTATTGACTGTATTCCCTATGCTGACCTTTACCCCCCCCATGACTGACGATTCTGTAACAACCAATTTGTACTTCCTACTCCCGTCACCTTTTCCACCCATCTCCCCAGTCCTCACTCCCACCTGACAACCATCAAAATGTTCTCTGTATCTAGATTTGTGTTCTGCTTGTTTGTTTATTTTGTTTATTTTTTGAGTCAGTTGTTGGTAGATACGTATTTATTGCTATTTTATTATCCATATTTTTTATCTTTTTCCTTCTTAAAGAAGACTTCAACATTTCATATAATATGGGTTTGATGGTGATGAACTCCATTAGGTTTTTCTTGTCTGGGAAGCTCTTTATCTGCCCTTTGATTCTAAATGACAGCTTTGCTGGGTAGAGTAATCTTGGCTGTGGGTCCTTGCCTTTCACACTTTGAATGTTTCTTGCCAGTCCCTTCTGGCCTGAAGTGTTTCTGTTGAGTAGTCAGCTCGCAGTCTTATTGGAGTTCCCTTGTAGGTAACTACTGCTTTTCTCTTGCTGCTTTTAAGATTGTCTCTTTGTCATCTTTAACCTTTGCATTTTTAATTATGATGTGTCTTGGTGTGGGCCTCTTTGGGTTCCTCTTGTTTGGTACTCGTCTGTGCTTCATGGACCTTTATGTCTATTTCCTTCACGAGGTTAGAGAAGTTTCCTGTCATTATTTTTTCAAATAGGTTTTCTGTTTCTTGCTTCTCTCTCTTCTTCCATCACCCCCATGATGTGAATGCTGGTCCTCTTCAAGTTGTCTTAGAGTCTTTTTACACTATCCTCATTATGTTAGATTCTTTTTTCTTTTTGCTGTTCTGATTGGGTGTTTTCTGCTTCCTTATTTTCCAAATCACTTTTTGATTCTTGGCTTCATCTTCTCTACAGTTGATTCCCTATAAATCATTCTTTGTTTCAGTTAGTGTAGCCTTCATTTCTAACTGCTGCTTTTTTATGGATTCCATGTCCTTTTTTCTGCTGTTAAAGTTCTCTATCTCTGTATTCTTCCTGTAAGTTTGTTGAGCATCCTTATAACCAGTGTTTTGAACTCTGTATCTAGGAGATTGCTTGTCTCCATTGTGTTTAGTTCTTTTTCTGGAGGTTTGTTCTGTTCTTTCATTTGGGACATGTTTTTTTGTTCCTCTATTTTGGCAGCTTCCGTGTGTTTGTTTCTATGTATTAGGTAGAACTGTTATGTCTCCCAGGCTTGGTAGAGTGGCCCTATGTAGTGGATGTTCCGTAGGGTCCAGTGGCACAGATTCCTGTTAACTTGACCAAGCTAGGTACTCCAGGTGTGCTGTCATGCCCTGCCCCCAGCCCCATGTGGGCTGTGTGCATTATTCTCTTGTGGTTGAGCCTAGATTGCTGTTGGCTTGCCAGTGGGAGGGATTTAACCCCAGGCTGCTCTGCTGCACGGACTGGCTGGGACCACTGTGAAGGATCAGTTGTGCAAGGACCCACCCCACAGAGCAGGACTTACTTCAGCAGGGCTGTGGTGCCCACTGAGTCTGTCCCTTGAGTGTGTCACTTGTGGAGGTAGTCGGGTGATGCTACTATGTGGTCTGTAGCTATCCACTGGATTTGTTGGCTCTGGGGCCTCCCAGGAGGTACAGACCAAGATCAGCCACTGACTGTGTTCTGCCTAGGGCCTCCTGGCATGTGTTACAAAGCAATTTTCAGATGGTTGCAACTTGTGCTGGGCTTGGAGGTTCCCAGGTGAGGCCAAGCTGTGAACCAAGGCTGGCTGTTGTTAGTGCCAGGCCTGGGGTCACTTAATGAGAGGTACACTGAGGCCAGAGGCTGCTCTTTGGGAGATTTTTGGAAAATCTGAAGCATGGTGCAAGACAAGCCATTTGTATAGAAAAGCCACTGGAAACATCTTCGGTGGGCCCTATAGTGGGCTGGGTCAGGACCTCAGAGAATCACCAGTGTGGGCTTATAGTGTTAGATTGATGGAGTTTCAGATATGGTTCCTGCTTGCCAACTCTGTGGGGAAGGGCTCAGCAAAGAAACAGTGGCCTCTGCCAGCACTTCTCTGGGCAGAAAGCTGCTCCCCAGCTCTTGCCCTGATGTTCGACAGTTCAGTTTCTCCCCTTATGTCCCTCGTGCTTATCAAGCTGGTGCTCCAGCACTGGAGCTTACAAGGAGAGTCTAAGTAAGTCTCTGTGTGGTCTCTGTGAGAGGAACTGCCTGCACTATCTCCCTCAGCCTCAATCCTGTTGGTTTTTATAGCCAGAAGTTATAGGGGCTTCTCTTCCTGGCACTGGAACTGTTGGCTGTGGTTAGAGGGCACAGGTATAGGCCTGGGACCCCCTCGCTCCTCAGGGGGGACCTCTGTAGCCAAGATATCCTTCCCAAGTTTATGTTCCACACGTGGGTGGGGGACCAGCCTGTTCTGCATCTCTGTGCCTCCTACCAGTCTTGATGTGACTACTTCTTCTTTATATCCCTGGTTGTAGGACTTCAGCCAAATTTCAGGTGGTTCTGAATGATGGTTGTTCCTTAGTTTAGTTATCAAGAACTATTTCTGATGAAAGTAATGGATTCTCTCCAGAGGGGAGAATTACTTACTGATTTACTTAATTTTTCCAGGGGTCTTTGTGAAGCCCACCCAAAGATCCTGTGTTAAAAGTTCTTCCTCTGAAATTCTCTCTGTTTCATTTCTATAAACTGTGATGATATAAATTAATGTCTATGTAAATGTTTTTGTTTTTTTTTTCATTTGAGTGGAATACCCAAGCGGTCAGTACATTGGAAGAAGGGAGGATCTAGGTCTGCTGAAATCTTTCTTTTCTGAACTCTGTGCATTTCTAAATTTCTGGAATTTCTAAGCCTTACCTGTACTTTTTTGCAAAGTGATCAGATGGTTTCTAACATATAGTGATTAGTCTAAGAAAACAATTTCCAAAATAAAACAATTTGGAGTTATAAAATCTACTACCAAATGTGAGTCCTATAAGAAATGATGGTCTTGTGATCTGTCATATTGATTTATTTATATGCTTTTATGACCAGAATGTATCAGAAAATTTCCAGAATTGAGTCCAGGTAAATTAGCTGGGAGGGAAGAATGTGTAACATTGTGGAAACTTTTATTTAAATCAGATTGCAAAGAAAATTCCTGCTCAGCCTTTGTCTTCGTAGTTCTGTCGCAACTTCCTCTGTCTCTCTTAAACAATTGAGCTTCAGGTATTAGAACTTAGTTATTTTTTTTACTGTATTTGGAAAACTTTGGGTGTCTGGAAAGAGTTGGATCTTTAGAAGTTTACAAAAGAAAAATGGTAACATTCATTAAAGTTGATGTAATTTTTTCTTTTCTCGGAGTGAGGTTGGATGATGTGTGTCAGCATTGCACAAGGCTTTTATTACGTCCGGGAGAAATGGAGAGCAGTTTCTTTCTTTGATTTTGGTGTTTTCATTAAATGATTGAAGAGGAATAAGGATGGATAAAATTCATCAATCAAAGTGTGTTTATTCACTTTCTTCTTTTCCTTAATTAGTAGTTTATGTGTAGTCAGGAAAACTATTAATTTCAACTGTTACTGGAGCAAAAGTTCTTAGTATTTTTAACAGATTCAGTTAGTAATGAAAGATTGTTCTTTGTGCTATAAATCATTCTTGCCATGACTTGGTGCTGAGATAATAGTGCTTGTGAAATTCTCGATGAGAGCTGGAATCTCTGCCTTCTATATGATTGGCATAATTTGAGGTTTTTTAAATTGGAGCTTTTAAAGTAGAACTGACCCACCACAGGCTTTATGTTGGTCCAAAAAAAATTGTCCACCAGCAGTCATTTTCTATTGAGAATAATATTTATCTGTGAAAAGTGAATCAATTAGATAACTTCCCTATAAGCCATTGGCTTAAACACAAGGTCTCTTTAAATGTGAGAATTATAAAACTCCCTTTGATACTTTCCGGATGTTCTTTGTAAAACTGAGGTAAAATTGGCATATAACATCTTTAGTTTCAGGTGTACAACTCAATAACAGTATTTATATACACTACAGAGTGATCACCACAGTGAGTCTAGTAACATCCACTACCGTTCGCAGTTGACGCCCTGCACCCATTATACTCACCACCCCATCTCCTTTTCCTGGCTACATCCGTCTGTTCTCTATACATTTTGTTCTGTTTGTTCATTTGTTTTGTTTTTCTTAGATTACACATGTAAGTGAAATCACACAGTATATGCCTTTCTCTGTCTGACTTATTATACTTAGCATAATTCTCTCAAGTCCATCCATGTTGTCACAAATGGCAAGATTTCATTCTTTTCTATGACTGAGTCATATTGCATTGTATATATTGCTTGTACCACAACTTCTTTTTATATTTATTCACTCATGGACATTTAGGTCGTTTTCATATCTTGGCTATTGTAAGTAATGCTGCAGTGAACATAGGAGTGCATATGTCTTTTCAAATTAGTGTTTTCCATAGTGGCTGGTCCATTTTATTTTTCCACCAGCAGTACATAAGTGCCAGGGTCCAGCCTCGGCGGGGTCTCAGGGTCCCCGAAGGATGCACGGCTAAGGCAAAGTGAATGAAGCGAGACACCAAGTGGGGTGCCGGAGGACAGCCAGGCGTTTTGGGCCTGACTCACTGAGAAAAATCAATCTTTATTTTTATAGGGGAGGTTATACAACATTCAATGCATAGTGTGATTATTAAAACAGAAACGGTTACCATAGAAATAATTTCAAAAAACACAGAAGGTTTTACAGATCAATCATGTTAAACAAAGAAATAACCGAAAAGTACAGGAAGTCCCACAGATCAACCATATTAAACAAAGGTTATTTTGACCAAGAGGGTTATCAATCAGATAGCCAATGAAGCTATATGGGCACAAAGTTTCAGGTGCCAATTAGTAACTAGGTGTCTATTAAGATTCTAGGGATTGGTCTAAATTAAAAGGGTGCAAGGGGTGATTTATAGGTATATAGAAATCAACTATTATCCATTGAGGTTAGATTTGTCTAGGTTAGGTAACTGTTTTTTTGCCTAGGTTTTTCAATTTATACATCTTGAGGGGGCATGTTTTGTGTTCGTTTCCATGTATTGAGATTATTATTTCCAACTAGAACTCCTTGCTTCTTTACACTCCTGTCCAGGGTATGGGAGGGGTAGTGGCTCTAATAAATCTTAAGCTTTTGAATGGTAACTCCTTAAGAAACATTCCTAGCAACAGCTTCCTCCAGCATCTGGAAGTTGGTCTGCCCATAGTTTAATTTTGTCCTTAACTTCCCAGGTGGGGGAAGCAGGCAGCATTAGGGTTGCTAGGGGTCTCTATTCTGTGGTCAGCAAGTCATTTCGTGCAGAATCAGAGGCATCGTGCAGATTTTTTGTTATAATGCACAGGTATCTAAAAATCCCACCACCTATTGCTAGCAGGGACAGGCATACAGGAGGAGATAGACAGGAGATCCGGCCACAGTGGCCTCTGCTGTTCAGATGCGTCTCATCCGACCCGACTGTGTCAAAGGTCAGCTGTTGGTCGTCTCCTGACATATAAGGGTTTCCTTTTCCACATCCTTCTCAACACTGACTTCTTATGTTTTTGGAATAGCCATTCTGACAGGTATGAGGTGATACCTCACTATAGTTTTGATTTTCATTTCCCTGATGATTAGTGACATTGAGCATATTTTCATGTACTTGTTGGCCATCTTATGTCTTTGGAAAAATGTCTGTTAGGATTCTTTGTACATTTTTAATCAGTTTTCTTGTTATTGAGTTGTATGAATTGTTTACGTATTTTGGATTTAACCCCTTGTCAGATATATGATGTGTATATACTATATAGTTGGTAACTTTTTCATTTTTTTGATGATTTTCTTTGCTGTGCAGAAGCTTTTTAATTTGATGAAATCTTATTTATTTATTTTTGCTTTTGTTGTCATTGCCTTTGGAGTTAGATCCAAGAAATCATTGCCAAGACCAATGTCAGGGAGATTACTGCCTATGTTTTCTTCTAGAAGTTTTAAGGTTTCAGTGTGTGATGTTAGATAATGGTCCAGTTTCTTTTTTTTTATTTCTTGCATGTTGCCATTTAGTTTTCCCAAAACCATTTATTCAAGAGACTTTCCTTTCCCCATGATACATTCTTGCCTCCTTTGTCTTAAATGCATTGACCATATATTCATGGTTTTATTTCTTCCTCTCCATCCTTTTCCATTTATCTGTGTATCTGTTTTTATGCCAATACCATACTATTTTGATTACTATACTTTTGTAATATAGTTTGATATCAGAGATAACATGCTTCTAGCTTGGTTCTTGTTTCTCAAGAATGCTTTGGCTACTTGGAATCTTTTGTGGTTCCATAAAAATTTAGGATTGTTTGTCTTACGCATTTCTGTGAAAAATGTCATTGAAATTTTGATAGAGATCACATTGAATGTAAATTGCTTTGGGTAAGATGGATATTTTAATACCATTATTTCTTCCAATCCATAAGCATGGAATATCTTTCCATTTATTTGTATCTTCAACTTCTTTCTTTATTGTCCTACAGTTTTCAGAGTACATGTCTTTCAACACTTTGGTTAAATTTATTCATGGGCATTTTATTCTTCTGATGTGATTGTAAATGGGATTGTTTTCTTAATTTCTCTTATAGTTTGTTGTTAGTGTATAAAAAAAGATTTTTGCATATTGAATTTATACCCTACAACTTTACTAAATTTTAAATTTGTTTATTAGTTCTAACAGTTTTTTGGTAGTTTTTAGGGTTTTCTATTTATAAAATCATGTCATCTGTAAATAGGGACAGTTTTCTTTTTCTTTCACAATTTAGGCGCCTTTTATTTCTTTTTCCTGTCTAATTGCTCTGTCTAGGATGTCTAGTACTATATTGAATAAAACTAGTGACAGTGGGCATTCTTTTCCTGTTCCTTGTCTTAGAGGAAAAGTTTTCAGCTTTTCACCATTGACTATGATGTTAGCTGTGGGTTTGCCATATAATATGGCTTTTATTACGTTGAAGTAAGTTTCGTCTATGCCCACTTTATCAAGAGTTTTTTTTTTTTGTAAGTAGATGTTGAATTTTGTCATGCTTTATCTGCATTTATTGATAGGATCATATGATTTTATCTATTATTTTGTTCATGTGGTGTGTCACATTGATTGATTTGTCAATGTTGAGCAATCTTTCCATCCCTGACGTGATCATGGTGATGATTGTTTCAATGTATTGTTAAATTCAGTTTGACATTATTTTGTTGACAATTTTTACATCTGTGTTCATCGGGTATATTGACCTATAGTGTTTTTCTTTTTGTGTGTTTTCCTTTTCTGGTTTTGAAAAAAAGGGTAATGTAGGCTTCCTAAAATGAGTTTGAAAGCATTCTCTCCTCCAGTTTTTTAGATTTTAGAAATAGGGGCAGTAAATCTCTTTTTGAATGTTTGAGAGAGTTCACCAGTGAAGCCATCTCTTCCTGGACATTTTATTTCTTGCTAAATTAATTTAGAATTTATTTGGGTGACATTGGTTAATAAAAATATATAGGTTTCAGGTGTACAATTCTACAGTACGTCATCTGTATATTGTGTTGTATGTTCACCACCTCAAATAAAGTCCCCTTTTATCACCATTTATCTCCCCTATACCCTCTCCACCCTCACCCCTCTCTCCCTCTGTAATCACCATACGGCTGTCTGTGTCTATGAGATTTTCTTTTCTTAATTCCTTCACCTTTTTCATCCAGCCCCACAAGCCCCCTCTCCATTGAGAGCTTTCAGTCTGTTCTCTGTGAGTCTGTTTCTATGTGTTTGTTATTTTATTTTGTTCATTAGATATCACATGAATGAAAGTATATGACATTTGTCTTTCTCTAATTGGTTTATATAACTTAGCATAGTGCTCCCCAGGTCCATCAGTGCTGTAGCAAAGGGTAAGATTTTCTTCTTTTTTTTAATTGCTGAGTAGTATCGCATTGTGTAAATATATCACAGCTTTTTATTCACTCATGTTCTAATGGATTTTTGGCTACTTCCAAATCTTGTCTATTATAAATAATGCTGCACTGAACACAGGAGTATATATCCATTCAGATTAGTGTTTTGGGTTTCTTGGATAAATTTCCAGAAGTGAAATTGCTGGGTCATAAGACAATTCAGTTTTTAATATTTTGAGGTCACTCCATACTGCTTTCCACAGTGGCTGCACCAATTGGCATTCTCACCAACAGTGCACAAGGGTTCCTCTTTTTCCACATCCTCTCCAGCATTTGTTGTTTGTTGATTTATTGATGACAGCCATTTTGACAGGTGTGAGATGATATGTCATTGTGGTTTTAATTTGCATTTCTCTAATTAGTGACATTGAGCATCTTTTCATGTGTCTATTAGCTATCTGTATGTCCTCTTAGGAGAAGTGTCTAGTCACGTCCTTAGCCCATTTTCTAATTGCATTGTGTGGTTTTACTTGGTGTTGAGTTTCATATATTCTTTATAAATTTTGCATATTATCCCCTTATCAGATATATTGGTGTATATGTTTTCCCATTTAGTGGGTTGTCTTTTGATTTTATTGATGGTTTCCTTTGCTGAGCCAAAACTTTTTAGTTGATGTAGACCCATTTGTTTATTTTTTATTCTTTCCTTTATGCAAGATGATATATGAGAAAAAATATTGCTATGAGAAATGTCCGAGATTTTACTTCCTATGTTTTCTTCTGGGAGTTTTATGGTTTTGAGTATAACATTTAAGTCTTTAATCCATTTTGAGTTTATTTTTGTGTATGGTGTACGAGGATGATCTAGTTTAATTTTTCTGCACATAATCTGTCCAATTTCCCCGACACCATTTATTGAATATTGTAGTTACTCCGTTGTATGTTTTTGCCTCCTTTGTCAAATATTAGTTGACCATAAGGACATTGGTTTATTTCTGGGCTCTCTATTCTATATCATTGATCTATGTGTCTGTTTTTATGCCAGTACCATGCTGTTTTGATTACTTGTGACCTTGTAGTACAGTATGATATCAGATAGTATGATTCCTTCAACTTCTTTCTCAAGATTGCTGGGGCTATTCAGGGTCTTTATGGTTCTATATAAATTTTGGGAATACTTGCTCTAGTTCTTTGAAATACACCATTGATATCTTGATAGGAATTGCATTGAGCCTGTAGATTGCTTTGGGGTGGTATGACATTTTAATGGTGTTAATTCCTTCTGTCCATGAACACAGTATATGCTTCCACTTACTTGTACCTTCTTTATTTTCTTTCTTCAATCTTATAATTTTCTGAGAACAGGTATTTTAGGTTAAATTTATTTGTAGATACTTTATTTTTTGATATAATTGTAAATGGGATTGTTTTCTTAGTTTCCCATTCTGATAGTTCATTAATGATACATATAAAAATACAACTGCTAGCCCTGGCAGGTGTAGCTCAGTGGATTGAGAGTGGGCCGCAAACCAGGCATCGCAGGTTCGATTCCCAGTCAGGGCACATGCCTAGGTTGCAGGCCATGTCTCCCAGCAACCGCACATTGATGTTTCTCTCTCTCTCTCTCTCTCCCTCCCTCCCTTCCCTCTCTAAAAATAAATAAATAAAATCTTTAAAAAAAATACAACTGCTTTCTGGATCTTTATTTTATATCCTGCAAATTTACTGGGTTCACTTATCACTTCTAGTGGGGTTTTTCTGTGTGTGTGTGTGTGTGTGTGTGTGTGTGTGTGTAGAATCTTTAAGGTTTTTTACATATAGTATCATGCCATCTGTAAATAATGGCAGTTTTATAACCTTTCCTATTTGATGCTTTTTATTTCTTCTTTGTGTCTGATTGCTGTGGCTAAGCCTTCTAGCACTGAGTGCTGAAGTGGACATCCCTGTCTTGTTCCTGATGTGAAGGGAAATAGTTGTCATTTTTGCCCATTGAGTATGGTGCTGGCTAAGGGTTGGTCATGTATGGGTTTTATTACGTTTAGGTTTGTTTTCTCTCCTCCCACTTTGCTGAGAGTTTTTATCGTAAATGGGAGCTGGATTTTACCAAATGCTTTTTCTGCATCTATTGATATGATCATGTAATTTTTATTCTTTATCATTTATTTATTTATTTATTTTTAAAAAGATTTTGTTTCTTTTCAAAGAGAGAGGAAGAGAAGGAGAAAGAGAGGGCGAGAAACATCAATGTGTGGTTGCCTCTTGCATGTCCCCACACTGGGAACCGGGCCCACTACCCAGGCATGTGCTCTGACTGGGAATTGAACCAGCAACCCTTTGGTTTTCAGGCCCACACTCAATCCACTGAGCTACACCAGCCAGGCTTATTCTTTATTTTTTATATGGTATATCACATTTATTGACTTGTAGATATTTTACAAACCTTGCATCCCCAGAATAAATCCTACCTGATCATGGTGTATGATCTTCCTAATATATTGCTGGATCTGGTTTGCTAAGATTTTGTTGAGGATTTTAGCATTTGTGTTCATCATGCATATTTGCCTGTAATTTTCTTTTTTGTATTGTCTTTATCTGGTTTTGGAATTAGAATAATGCTGGCTTCATAAAATGAGCTGGGGAGTCTTCTCTCTTGAAATTTTTGGAATAGTTTGAGAAGGGAGGGTGTTAGATCTCTGCTTGTCTGGTAAAATTCACCTGTGTAAATTCATTGGGTTCAAGGCTTGTTTGTTGTTGTTGTTTATTAATGCTTCAGTTTCACTAGTTGTAATCCATCGATTCAGATCATCTGGTTCTTCTAGTTTCAGTTTTGAAAGATTGTATGTTTCTAGGAATTTATCCATTACTTCCAGATTGTTCAGTTTGTTGGCATATAGTTGTTTGTCGTATTTTCTTACAGTCCTTTGTATTTCTTTGGTGTCAGCTGTTACTTCTCTTTCATTTCTGATTTTATTTATTTGGGTCCTCTTTTTCTTGATGAGTCTAGTTAAAGGTTTGTCAGTGTTGTTTATTTTTCTAAAGAACCAGTTCTTTAATTCATTTTTGCTCTGATCTTTATTATTTCCTTTTATTTTATTCACTTTGGGCTTTGTTGTTGTTTTTTAAGTTTTTTAAGATTTGCTTTACATATGTTGGTGCTCCTATGTTGGGTGCATAAGTGTTTACTGGGATTATATCCACTTGTTAAATTGTTCTTCTTATCATTTTGTAGTGTCCTTCTTTATCTCTCACTATAACTTTTCTTTTAATGTTTCTTTTTTCGGATATAGGTATTGCTACCCCAGAATTTTTACCTTTCCATTTGCAAGAAGTATTTTTCCATCCCTTTACTTTAAGTCTGTGTGTATCCTTCATTCTTATGTGGGTGATTTGTAGGCAGCATATGGCAGAGACATTTATTGAAAAGATAAAAGAAACACTGTACATAGGATAATGATACCTCAGTCCCCTTCACACTAGGTGCCTTGGGACCTCACACAGTTCTCTCAGTCATTATCAGCTGCTGTGTCGTATTTTCCTGAATCTCATCAACAGTTTTAAATCTCTTCCTTTTCAAAGGTGATTTTAGTTTTGGGAAAAGCCAGAAGTCGCAGGGTGCCAAATGCAGGCTGTAGAGGGGCTGAGTCACCGGGGTGATTTGATGTTTTGTAAAAACGCTGCACTGGATGTGATGCAGGAGCAGGTGTGTTGCTGTGATGAAGCTGCCAGTCACCAGTTGCCCACAGCTGTGGCCCTCTGACTCATCCAAATAGTTTCTGCAGAAGAATGTACAAGCTTAATGCGAAATTTGATGCAGATTTGTTGCTGTATTTGCTCATTCATTTTGAATGTGACGGCCACACAGTACACAGGCTCACTCAATGGTATCTACTGTCCCTGCTGACTAGGACAGTGAAGTTGTCATTGTTCAGGTGTGCACATTCCAGTCCACTCTCCTTGGCTGCCCGGTTACATCACTGTTGCACAAACCATTCTCGTTATAGTAGCAATATTTGGACTTTTTCCAGAAAAACCTTGTATATATGGGTCCTGTTTTCTTATCCATTCAGCTAGCCTATGTCTTTTGATGGGAGTATTTTAGCCTCTTACATTTGAAGTGGTCATTGATAGGTATGCATTTCTTGCCATTTTATTATTTTAACTGTGTTTCTGTTTTGTTTTTTTTTCTTTTCCTTTTATCCTTCTCCTTCTTGGCCCTTTAATATTTCTTATAATACTGGTTTGATGGTAATAAACTCCTTTAGCTTTTTCTTGTCTGGGAAGCTCTTTATTTCTTCAATTTTAAATTATTGCTTTGCTGTGTATAATAATCTTGGTTGTAGGCCCTTGTTTTTCATCACTTTGAATATTTCATTCCAATCCCTTCCAGCCTGAAATGTTTCTGTTGAGAAATCCACTGTCAGTATTATGGTAGCTCCCTTGTAACTGTTTTTCTGTTGTAGCTTTTAACATTTCCTGTCTTCAACCTTTGGCATTTTAGTAATAATGTTTCTTGGTGTGGGCCTCTTTGGGTTCATCTTGTTTGGGACTTACTGCACTTCCTGGCCTTTGTGTCTTTTTTCTTTACCTAGTTAGGAAAGTTTTGGTCAATATTTCTTTAAATAAATTCTCGATCCCTTTCTCTTTTCTCCTTTGCTATCCTGTAGGGGTGTCAAACTCATTTTTCACCGGGGGCCACATCAGCTTCTCGGTTGCCTTCAAAGGGCCAAATGTAATTTTAGGACTGTATAAATGTAACTACTCCTTAATTGGTTAAGTGAGAACTTGGTGGTGCTGCTGCTGGGTAGAAACAAGGTGCCAGACCGGATAGAGCACAGCAGAGGGCCGGATTTGGCCCGTGGGCCTTGTGTTTGCTCCTGTGCCCTAGGCTGTGGATTTTGTTATGCTTCACTTCGTATCAAAGGTTCCTTAAACTATCCATTGTTTTTCCCTCTTCTGATTTGGTGTTTTTTTCTACCTTGTCTTCCAAATTGCTGATTCTGTCCTCTGCTTTATTCAGCCTACTCTTCATTCCTTCCAGTGTATTCATTGCTGTTGAAAATCCTTATAACTATTTGTTTGAAATCTGATAAATTGTTTGCCTTCATTTCATTTAGCAGTTTTTCTGGAGATTTTTCCTGTTCCTTCATTCGGGGCCTGTTTCCTTGTCTCCCCATCTTGGTTGCCTCTTTATGTTTGTCTCTGTGTATTAGGTAGGTTTTCTACGACTCCCGATCTTTGTGCAGTGGGCTCATGTAGTAAGTGTCCTGCGGGATCTGGTGGTGCAGTCTCCTTTGTCACCTACCTGTTCTGGGTGTCTCAGCAGTGTCCCTTGGGCAGATTATGTGAGCCCTTCTGTTGTATTTTGAGTCTTTGCCTTTGATGAGCCCTCAGGCTGGTTGACCGTGAGACTTAGCCTTGACCATGGTGTGGGAGTTGCTGTACAAGTGCTGAGTGCATGAAATAGAATTTCTAGGGTGTGGTGCTTGCTGAGGTCTTCTTTGGAAATGCTGCCTGTGAATCTCATTGGATCCTGCTCTGATGTTGTCTGAAGTTGGCCCATTGGGTGTTTTGGTTTTGGGTCTCTTGGGAGGGACTCTGGTGCAGGCCATGTTAACTGCTACTTGTGACTGTTTCTGGGCAACCTCTCAGAAACCGCAGGTGATCCACTTTGCGGCTGCCTGTGCTGGGGCTGTGTGCACGCTGGATGGACCAAGCTGCCAAGGCTGGTTTTTACCAGCACCAGGCCCAGGGGCAGGTGAGCAAAAGTCCCAAGGCACCCCGAGTTTTACCTCTGCCTGCTTCTACCTATTGGTTACCTGTTAGGCTCAGCCAGTGAAACAGCCTCTGGTAGTATTTGTGTTGCATGAAATAGGTTCTTATTAAGTTACCAGGTTGGGGCGGATGGTGTTCATCATATTGATGGCTGTTCAAACTTGGTGCCAGTGCTGATTCTGAGGCTACTCAACAATATTGCCTGGGTATATCAAGTCTAACTGCCAGTTGCTGGGTGCTCACACACCTTTGTGTTGGCAGGGTCCTGGAGAGTGCTGAGGATGCCAGCAGAGTTTATCAGGTTCAGACAGACCAAGAATTGGTCGTGTGGAGGGAGGACTGTGCTCTGTGGGACCTGCAAGGGACAAGTGACCCCTGACCTAGAGCCACACAAATTAGTCTGTCCCAGATTCTGCCTGGAGGAGACAGAGCTCAGCAGGGAACGGCCTTGGGGAGTTGATAGGATGAAACTAGTGGGTCTCCACTGATGGGGAGGTGCCGGTCAGGCTTCCAGTGAAGGTGAGGGAGTGGCCCACATTCCACAGCTATACAACTCAGTCTGTCCCAGATTTTGCCTGGACCTCAGTGGAACAGAGCCACTGGGAATTGTGTGGGCGGGGCCTCTGGAACCTGAATGGTGGGACTGGAGATCTCCTATGAGGGAGAAGCTCACGTCACGTTCACAAAAATGTCGGGTGAATGGCCCTTCTCTCAAAGCCACACAACTCAGTCAGTTACATCCATGAGCCTGCCCAGATTTCTACAGCCTGGGTTTTCAGCAGGGAACAAGCTTTGTGAGGTGGGGCTACAGAGAGTCCAGAGGGTGGGACTATTGCATTCCCCAAGGCTAATTCCACACGGACAGGAATGGTGCACCCGAGAAAGATCAAGATTGTTTCTCCAGTATGGAAGAAGGACTCGGCGTCGGGATCCTGGGGACTGTCCCTTCAGCTCTCTCCCCAGAGACAAACCCCAATCTCTCCTCATGCGACTCTAGTCCACTCCTCCCTCCCTGTGTTAGAGCCCAGGGTTAGTGGTTGTAAACAAGAGTTTGTGTGTTGGCCCTTAAAGAGGGCACCCATGTCTCAAGTGGACTCCTGTCTCTTCTGACAGACAGAAATCCCACTGCTTTTCACAGCCAGATGCTATATGTGTACCTCTTTCCTGCTGTGGTGCTCTGAGCTGGGAGTCTAGTCTGGCTTTGGGTTGTGACCCCATGCTCTTCCTGGGGAATCCCCAGCAGCTGAGGTAGTCCCCTCTGGAGCCTCAGCTTCTGCTCCTAGGAGTGGGGCCAGCCCATTTCAGGACTTCACCCTTCCTGTTAGTCTTGAAGTGCCTTCTTCTGTAAATCCTTTGTTG
The DNA here is from genome assembly GCA_004024845.1 of Tonatia bakeri. Lineage (NCBI taxonomy): Eukaryota > Metazoa > Chordata > Mammalia > Chiroptera > Phyllostomidae > Tonatia > Tonatia bakeri. The sequence goes on along the minus strand of PVIA01013571.1, from coordinate 8,040 downwards.
TAAGACATCTCTGCAGCTAGTCTTTAGTTGTTTATTCAGGATCAGTGTTCTGTAATTTAGTTGTGATTGCAGTTTGATCTGTGGAGGAGGTGAGTGTGTCTTCTACCTACTTCACCACCATCTTGGATATCCTCCTGGACATTTTTTTGTTATGGGTTTTTTGATTACTGGTTCAATCTTCTTACTATTAATAAGTGTGTTCGGATTTCCTATTTCTTCATGCCTCAGTTGTGGAAAATATGTTTTTACAAATTTGTCCATTTCTCTATAGTTGTCCAGTTTGTTATTGTATAACTGTTCATAGTGATATGTTATGATTGTTTTTTGCCATCAGTTGTAACTTTTCATTTTTTATTTTATTTGAGTCTTTGTCTTTTAGCAAGTCTGGAAAAGGTTTGTAAAATTTTTTTTTGAAAGAAGCAGCTTAGTTTCTTTTTTTAAAAGTATTTTTTTATCGATTATGCTATTATAGTTTTTCCAACTTTTCCCCCCTTATCCCCCCTCCACCCTGACCCCTAAACCTCCAGCATTCCCTCCTGCCTTAGTTCATGTCCCTGGGTTGTACGTATAAGTTCTTTGAGTCCTCTGTTTCCTATACCATTTTTTTTTATCTCTCCCTGTCTATTTCATGCCTACTAATTTTGCTTCTTCTTCCCTGTACCTTCCCCCCCATTCCTCCCTTCCCCCTCTTCACTGAAATCCTCCATGTGATGTCCATTTCTCTGATTCTATTCCTGTTCTGGTTGTTTGCTTAGTTTTTGTTTCAGTGTTTTCTTTTTTTTAGGTTCATTTATTGATAGCTGTGAGTTTGTTGTTATTTTACTGTTCATATTTTTGATGTTCTTTTTCTTAGATAAGTCCCTTTAATGTCTCATATAATGAGGGCTTGATGATGATGAACTCCTTTAACTTGACCTTAACTGGGAAGCACTTTATTTGCCCTTCCATTCTAAATGAAAGCTTTGCTTGATAGAGTAATCTTGGATGTAGGTCCTTGCCTTTCATGACTTGGAATACTTCTTTCCAGCCCCTTCTTGCCTGTAAGGTTTCTTTTGAGAAATCAGCTGATAGCTTCTGGGCACTCCTTTGTAGGTAACTGTCTCCTTTTCTCTTGCTGCTTTTAGGATTTTCTCTTTGTCTTTAATCTTGGGTAACTTAATGATGATGTGCCTTGGCGTATTCCTCTTTGGGTCCAACTTCTTTGGGACTCTCTGGGCTTCCTGGACTTTCTGGAAGTCTATTTTCTTCACCAGATTGGGGTTTTCCTTCATTATTTGTTCAAATAAGTTTTCAATTTCTTGCTGTTGTTGTTCTCCTTCTGGCACCCCTATCATTCGGATATTGGAACATTTCAGGTTGTCCCAGAGAGTCCTCAGCCTCTCTTCATTTTTTTGTATTCTTGTTTTTTCGTTGTAATCCACTTGGATGTTTATTTCTTCTTTTTGTTCCAAATTGTTGCTTTGAATGCTGGTTTCCTTCTTGACACTGTTGGTTCTCTGAATATTTTGTTTTATTTCATTTTGAGTATCTTTCATTTGTTCTTTCATTTTTTAACCAAGCTCAATCAGTCCTGCAGGCATTTTGGTTATCAGGGCCTTGAATTCTCCATCAGATAGGTTGGCGATCTTCTCATCACTTAGTTCTCTTTCTGAGGTTTTGCTGCATTCTTTAATTTGGGCCATGTTTCTTTGTCTGGGCACAGCTGATAGGTTGTCAGGGGGTGGGACCTTACATACACACCCAGGCAGGGCACCCCTCTTTGCTGCATGGCCTGTGTGGGAGGGGCCAGAGCGGGAACAGTGCAGCCCGCCTGCTTGTCTCTAGCCTACTTTCCAACAGCCTCTCTTGTGGGACTGGAAGTATCTCAGGGCGGCAGCCTCAGCCTCAGCCTCAGCCTCAGCCTTAGCCCACAGTCAGCTCTAGGTCTCAGTTTTCCCCTAAGTCAGTCCCTCCCCTGCAGCTCTGGGGAGCTAGGCAGTCCGCCCCGCCCCTTAGTCACCTCCCTGTGGTCTTTCTGAGTCTGCCCCTGTGGTCCACCTTCGCGGTCTGGTGGTTCTGGACGATTTTTTCTTTAATTCTTTGGTTGTCGGAGTTCCATGCAGTTTGATTTTCTGGCGATTTTGGTTGTTTATTGACTTTAGATTGGTTGTTATCCTCCTTTTGGTTGTGCGAGGAAGCAAAGGGTTTCTACCTAGCCTCCATCTTGGCCAGGACTCAGAAACAGCTTAATTTCATTGATTTTTTTTTTTTGGTCTTCATTTCCACCCTCATCTTTATTTTCTTTCTTTCAGTAACTTTGCTCTTCTTTTAAAAGTTTCTTTAGTTGTAAAGTTACATCGTTTATTAGAGATTTTTCTTGTTTCTTTAAGTAGGTCAGTATGAGTTGTAAACTTTCTTCTTAGAACTGCTTTTGCTGTATTCCATGGATTTTGGTGTGTTATATTTGCATTGTTTTGTCTCAGGGTGTTTTTTATTTTACCTTTGCTTTTTGTTGACCGATTGGTTCAGCATCATGTTGTTTAATCTGTATATATTTCTGATTATTCCAGTTTTCTTCGTGAAATTGCTTTCCAGTATAATACCATTGTGAGGAGGAAAGATGCTTGATATAATTTCAGTCTTCTTAAGTTTAGTATGACTTGTTTTGTGATGGAACAAGTGATTTATCTTGGCGAATGTTTCATGAGTATTAAGAAGAATGTATTCTGGTGCTTTTGGTTAGAATGTTCTGTCAGCTTAATAGATATATTAAGTTCATCTGCTTTAATGTGTCATTTAAGGAACACACTAAATGATTTTCTCTCCTGATAATGTATTCATTCACTTCAGCTGGATATGAAATTCCTCTCTTACTGTATTTGTCTATTTCTTCCTTTAGGTCTGCACTTGGGTGCTCTGCATCGGGTGGAGGGAGAATGTAGAAATGCCTTTCGCCAGTGCCTTTGTCCCTGAGGGAGTTCCAGTTGTCTCCTGCCCCTCCAGGATATGCTTTTAAATTAGTAAATGATTACCATTCACATATGAATATAAATGCTCTTTAAACTGCTGCTTTTGTGCTGGTGAGCCTCCCCAAAGCCCTTTAAGAGTGAATCTGTTACTGACAGCCCTGTGGCTCTCCTAGGTGTAATTCCTGTTGTGTTTCACAGCCAGGTGTTTTGCCAGGGGCTCATCTTGCCCAGGTAGGTTCCAAGGGTTGGGGTGCCATATGTGGGGCACAATCCCTTCTTTTTCATGGAGAAACGCTATTTGTGACATCTCTCCTGATTGTATGTAGGTCACTATGCCTGGGGTGGGGTTTTTTGCAAGACCAAGTGTTCTGCCTCTACTGCCCGATTGGAGGTGGCCCCTTTATCTTTGTTGTGAGGAGGGAGTGTTCAGCTAGTGTCAGGTCTTTTTCAGAGTGAGCTGTTCCATATGTAGCTGTAGACTCGTGTTTGTTGGAGGACATGAGTTCAGGCTCTGTCTGCATACTTACTGAATTGCCTCTCTGTGCTTTTTAAACCAGAAGGAGCACAGGTATGAATATACTCTTAAGGAATTTACCAGTAACTTGCGCTTCTTAAACAGAGTTACCTTTAAAATAGGTGCAGAGGTTAAAAATTTGCTTCTTGGCTCTGCCTTACTAGTTATTCTGTTCTTTCTTCAGGTTGGTGAGCAAGTCAGGTGACAGATGAACCTGAGTGAACATTTTGGTTAGAAAGTCAAGCCCAAACTTGGCTTTGTGGTAGAAATTTCTGGAGCTCTGTCTAGTTTATTTTTCTTGATTGATTATGTGATAAGAATGATCAAACCATCATCTCAACACTGGCAAGATCAGAACGTTACTGGAAATGATGTTGTCTTAATGTGCTCGTCACTTTGAGCAAAGGGCCCCCAGAAATGTGTTTGAAAGGTGACGGTTATACCGACTCAGGAGGGAATGGGGATGGTGCCGCTTCAGAAGTCCACATGAGCGGATTATTCGGGCTTTTCCTCTTTCATGCCACATCTTCACTTCCTAATACTTTGATTACATTCCATTTTAAAAATTTCATCTTCGTGTCTTTAAATGTTCTTTGAATAAATAGCAAATAATGATAATTTTAAATTCTATGAAAAACTTTACTGGCTGTCCCATTAAGTAGTAAGGTTTGAGTCTGAAATGGCATGAAATCATTACTAAAGAATTAATTTGGGGCGATAAGAAAAGATTTATTGTTGGATTCCTACTTTATTTCACTGGTGGGGTTTGGAACTGGGGGCTGAGTCTGCAGTGGTGGGTGTGAGGCGCTCAGAGAACATGGGGAGTTGGGGTAGGTGTGAGGGTCGCACATGAGCCCTGCTGAAGTGTGCTCTGCCGTCCTCCGCCTGAGTGTTGAGGAAGTATTCGGCATGACAGAGAGTCATGAGAAGGCATCCCTGAGAAGGCATCTGGCAGGCTTCCTCACGGCCTGCAGCATGGCTTTGACTGCAGGCAGCACTTAACCAGCTTCAGAGCAGGGTAAGCACTTGGGTGGGATGTTCCAAGGACAGCAACCCCTGTAGTATCAGGGTGGTCACTGCATGAAGTATGTAAGTATCTAATCACTCTTTTGTACAACTGAAACTAATGTAATATTGTATGTCAACTGTAAATGAAAAAGAAATTGAAAAAGAAATTAAAAAATAAAAAGAGATGGCCCTTGCAGACAGAGCAGGAAGTACTGAGGTGCACAGAACTAACTGGGGAGGCTGGGATGCTCACCCACGCCTTTAGACTTTCCTACCTGCCTACCTCTGTTTTTGTAGTCTGCAAGGAGAGCTTGACCTTTTGAAAATCTGGAAGCTCCTAATGGGAGCTTGTCTGCATTATAAAGGGAAGTCTGCCTGCTCCATGCTCCAATTTAATTGTTCTTTCAGGAGATGAGGAACACCTGCTTCAAGGCCTTCTGTCTAACAACCTGTCATATTCTGTTCATTTCCACAATCAATGAGGAAATGCATTCTGTATCCAAGCTGGCGATGTGACCACATGGAGGGGATGGAGGCAGTGCCCCTGGCCCAGCATCTCTCCAGTTGAAGTATTAACAATAAAGCAAACTTTTTGGAATTTATTGAAAACGTCTTAAGAAAGGCTATTTCAAATCTGCACTTACAACTCTCATTTGATATCTTATATACAATTTATGCTATCCTGCTCCTGAAATACCCATGTGGGTTGGGACCCATGGCACCATTATACCTGGGGCAAGAGGCATTGAAAGATGAGACATACAGTGGGTTCCAAACAGACTGAGAGAGAAAGTGTTGATGCCCAGTTCTTTTGCCCAGGGACACAAGGCAGGAAGTGGGTGCTGGATTTGTGAACCTGTCGAAATCAGGAGTATCAACTGGATTAAGGTCTTCGTGTACTCCCCCGGGGCACGTCTCCTACAGCTGTTTTCTTTTTTCTAAGCCCTGGTACAGCATCGTGAGAAAGCCACCACCTCCCTCATTCTCTGTTTAGCTTTGGCATACCCTTAGCTTGATTCAAAACAAGGAGCAGGTTAACTGTTTCTTGAATTGAAATTAGCCGCTGTTTGCTTGGTTCCTGCCACACACAGAGTAGAGAGAGAAGGAACAAACAGTAACAGTTCTAAAATCTGGCATTTGTTTTGATGATAAGCAGAGAAAATACTCACATGAGAGGTTTAACTTTTTCTTTTTAATCTCTTTGTATTATACAGCTTTACTCAGAAATACCCTCCAGTAAAATTTTTATCAGAAAAGGATCGTAAAAGAATTTTGGTAAGTTTGCATATTTGATTAATATTTGTAGTATTAAGAAACTTGTTTTCTAAGTCATGGTATAATTTACATACCATAAAATTCACTCTTATGGAGTATACAGTTCAGTGATTATTATATTCACAAAGGTGAATATGAAACAGCACCATGTTATAATTCTAGAATATTTTTATCAACCCTAAAAGAAACCGACCCCGTCCCCCTCAAGGCCCATGAACAGTCATTTTCCATCTCCCCACCTCCACCTTGCGGCAACAGCTGTGACTACTTTCTGTCTCCGTGGATTCTTCTGTTTTGGACATTTCATAGAAACAAAATGACATAATATGTGTTCTTTAGTATCTGATTTCTTAGAATAATTTTCCCAAGGTTCATCTATGTTGTAGCATGAATCAATACTGCGTTCCTTTTTATGACTGAATAATATTCCACTGTGTGGATGTACCACATTTATTTATCCATCCATCAATTGATGGCATTGGGGTTTGTACTTTGAAGCTGTTGTAAATAATGGTTCTGTGAATATATATGTACAAGTTTTTGTGTGGACGTGGGTTTTCAGTTCTTTTGGATGTATACCTAAGAGTGGAACTGCTGAGTCATACGGTTACCCAGTGTATCACTTTCTGAGGAAATGTGAAACTTCTAGAGCACTGGTTTTTGAAACCTTTTCTGGCTCACACACCACTTTAGTGACTCCAGGGGAGGCTTCCTCAGCTAGTGGTCTTACTGTTAAACATCAACACAAATCTACCAGTGAAAGAGTTCTGTTGAACTATTGAAATACTATGTTGAAATACGTCCAAAGAGAGTGGTACCTTTGCATTAAAAAATTTTTTGAAATATATTTATGTACCATATAATTCACCCTTTAAAGTGTATAATTCACTAGTTCTTAGTATATTCACAGATTGTGCATTCATACCAGTATTAGCACATTTTCATAACTGCAGAAAGAAACCTTGTGCCCATTGGCAGTCACTCTCCATTTCCCCCCAACCCCACTTACCACAGTCCAAGCCCTAGGCAACCGCTCATCTGCTTTCTGTCTGCACAGGTTTGTCAGTTCCTGATGTTTCATAGGTGGGATATGCAATATTTGTCCTTTTGTGACTGGCGTCTTTCACTTAGCATGTTAAGATTCATTATGTTGTAACATGTATCAGTACTTCATGTGTTTTTATTACCATATACTGTTGCATTGTATGGATGCACCACATTTATTTACCCGTGTATCATGATAGGTAGGTAGCTCTACATTTAACCTTTTGAAGAACATCCAGGCTGTTTGCCAAAGTGACTGTACCCTTTTCATTCCCATCAGCAGTGCGTGAGGGCCCCAGTTTTCTCCTCATCCTTGCCAACACTGTTTATTTTTCTTTCGGTTTGTAGCCTTTCTAGTAGGTATGATGTGTATCCCATGGTGTTGGTTTGAGTTTCCCCACTGGCTAATGATGTTGTTATACTTATTGCCCATTCTTGTGTCTTCTGTGGAGAAATGTCTATTCAGATACTTAGCCCACTTTTTAAATTGGGTTATTCTTCTTTTCATTATTGAGTTATAAGATTTCTTCATTCTAAATATAACTTCCTGATCATATATATAATTGGCAAATGTTTTTTCCCATTTAGTTCTTACATTTAGGTCGATGACCCATTGAATTGATTTTTATGTGTGGTATTAGATAAGGCTCTTTTCATGCTTTTGCATGTGGCTGCCCACTTGTCCACCACCATTGTCTGAGAAGACTAATCATGTCCCTTTGAACTGTCTAGGACCCTTGTTGAAAATCACTTGACCATTAACATAAATATTTCTAGATTCTCAAATTTATTATATTGATTTCTGTTTATTCTATGCTAGTATGTTACAGTCTTGCTTTTACTGTAGCTTTGTAGTAAGATTTGAAATTGGGAAATGTGAGTCCTCTAACCTTGTTCTTCTTTTTCAAGATAGTTTTTTTCCCCCTTTCATCTATCTTTTTATTTTTTAAATATATTTTATTGATTATGCTATTACAGTTGTCCCATTACCCCCCTTTCATTCCCCTCCACCCTGCATACCCCCTCCCACCCACATTCCCCCCTTTAGTTCATGTCCATGTGTCATAAGTTCTTTAGCTTCTACATTTCCTATACTATTCTTACCCTCCCCCTGTCTATTTTCTACCTACTGTCTATGCTACTTATTCTCTGTACCTTTTCCCCCTCTCTCCTCCTCCCACTCCCCTGTTGCTAACCCTCCATGTGATCTCCATTTCTGTGGTTCTGTTCCTGTTCTAGTTTGCTTATTTT
>PVIA01013570.1:0-31574 GCA_004024845.1 Tonatia bakeri | reverse complement strand
TCTTTGTTGTCTTCAGTCTTGGTTGCGTGAGGAAGCACAATGTGACTGCCTATGCCTCCATCTTGGCCGGAACTCCTCATACTTTCAATAGCATCTATTCATAGGACACTCATTTATTAACTTCTCCACCCTAGGCCTTTTCTTGAACTCCAGACACACACGAAGTTGTCTACGACATCTCCACTTGGTGAGTACCTCCTAACTGGTCTCTCTGGCTCCAACCCATGCCCTCTAGGCTCTTTTCCACACAGCACACCGAGTCGGGGCTACCACGTATGGCTGCAGACTGCACACTGTGCACAGGCTCCCGGCAGAGGTAGGAGGAGGGCAGCAAGAGCTAACATCCAGTCCATGCTGTGCTCCCCAAGTCAGGCATCCTGAGGCTACAACTGCTCAGAGAAAAGGGCGCCATTTTTTTACTTCACATAAAGGTATATAATGATTCGTAGCAACTCTGGCCAGAGAGACTGATGTCACACACCTTTGCCTTAAACCCTGCCAGTGACTTCCCATCCTACCAAAAGCAAAAGCCAAAGTCCTTACTATGGCCTATAAGTCCTCCAAAGTGTAGCCTTTCAGCTCTAACTGTCTATCCCCTGCACTTTTACTCATCCACTCTAGCTGCTGGCTTCCCTGCCATTTCCCGAACCTTTCAAGCACACTCCTGGCTTAGGGACTTTGTACTCGCTGTTCCCTCAGCCTGGAATGTTCTTTCCTCCGCTAGCTTCACAGCCCACTCCTTCCTTTCTTTCTTGTCCCTGCTGAAACGACACCTTAGTAGGGAAGCTTTCTCTGATCACGGAGTATAAAATAGCCAACTATTTTAAATACCAGCAATCTATTTTGGTATTTTTCTATCACCTCTACCCTCCTTTATTTTTCTCCATAGCACTTACCAACTGACATAGTAAACATTTATTTCTGGTCTTTACATCTCAAACATCCTCCTAGGAAGACAAGAACGAGATTCTATTCATTGCTGTAATTCTAATTCCTAAAACAGTACCTGGTGCATAGCAGGCACTCAGTCAGTATCTGCTGCATGCACGAATGCCTAAGCCTGCAAGAACCTACTCTGTCGGTTTTCAAAAAGAATGAAGCTGCATATAACTCAGAAATTGGGTTCTTAAGCCAGCAGCTAAGGTGAAAATATAGTTTAAAATTACTCTGAAAGATTCCTTAAAATGCTGTCAAGTTTGAGACTGCTGTATTCTCTCTCAATATGTCTAAATTGGTCATTTATCTCTGGAATGAAAAAAATGTAGATTTTCTTGTTGAATACCAGATGAAGTATTTGGGTGTGTTAGGCACTATGAATGGAAACATATTTAAACCCTAAAATCACATGCTCAGTGCATCAGAGGCTTGAACTCCAAGAAGCACTTGGAAACCGAGCCTGACTGATGGAAGAGCAGATTCTTCTCCCCATATCTTGCTCACTGTGGGGCCCAGGCTCATTTCGTGGCAGGTTTAAGCTATTTAATTGCTTATCCATTTTTCTTCTTTTTCTGAATGCACAAAATTGAATTCATTTACATTAAAAGTTTGAGAGTTGTTCCCTTAAAAAAGTGTGTTTGTGTGTCTTTAAAGAAACCTCTCCATCTCTAAAAACTCCAGCAGAAAGCTCATAATGCAGTTTGAGAGGCAATTACAATTTTACACCTATATTGCATAGCATGCAGCAGTAAATCTTTACTTTTATTAAATATTCATTAGAATTACTAGGATTTACTCATTATTTAAAAGTTGAATATGAGAGAAGCCTGGATATAATGTCCGTCACTGGTCACAGCATGAAGCACCAGTGAAGACTTGGTCAATCTGGTTGGAAAACAGATAATTCATTGATTAGAAAGACAGTACAATCAGGTGACTCATTGAGACCCTCAAACCATAAAGCCTAAGAAATACTTAAAATAATTCTCATCACTTTCACCATTTCCTAGTAACACTGATTACAATAAGAGTGTTACACTCAATTCACAGGGTCATGCGAAAATTAAAGTTAACTTCATATTCTGAACTTCCAAAAAGAAAAGGCCATTATTTGCCATTGTGCTTTTAGAATATATTATAAAGAGGAGGACCAGGGCAAAGTTTTAAGATAAGAGGAACAATTAACCTGGCCTGAATCACTTGACATTTCTTCCCCTTCCCTTAGCCATCTGTATAGATTAGGAATCAACACTGTTTCTATATTTGAACATGCAGACAGCATAATACCTGGCTGAGTGTCTGGATTCACTGAAGATATAGAAGTCATCACCATCATCCCAAATTCTGCTGGAGGCCTTTCTACTGCCACCACTGCCACCACCACCACTGCCACCCCCGTGAGATTTACTGGTGTGACTCCTGCCTCCTCTTCCTCCTCTAGAAGACCCTTTTCCACTTCCTTTGCCTGGCTTGCCTTTTCTTCTTACTGAAGAGCTCATTTTCACCTGCGAGAGAAAAAAGTATGACAGGCATCATAAAATCAGACAAGTATGATAATTCTTTGTTTTCAAAGTTATGGATACAGCCTATTTTAAACAAATAAAGGAAAAATGCACATTTTAAAAGGGCCCGTTTAAGGAAAGTATGGATAAGTTGCTTCACAAAATATTTATAAGCACATCCCCATCAGGACTGATATTTAGTGAGTTTCTCTGACACGGATTTCTTAACTGGGGATGTGCATCAGAAACACACGGAGAAGTTTCCAAACACATACCTAGGCCCCAATCCTATAATTTGATTTGGTCAGATGTGGTATAGAGTTTAAAAAGTCTTAGTTGGTAGAGATGTTTTCATTTACTGAGTATGTGATTTGATAAACAAACTTTAAATTTACACATACACTTTCAGACACAGCCCTGGCTCAGAAAATAAGCCTGTGGGGAGTAAAAGTGTGGAGCTTTTGTATGCAATCCAAGTTAAGTTGTAGTCTGTTTACAATAAAATGCTGCAAGATTTTTTAGGTAAGCATCAAGGAAACTCCAAAGCAAATATAGTTGATACACAAAAACTAAAGAGCAAGGAATAAAGGCACACTACTACAGAAAATCATCAAATCACAGAAGACAGAAAGAGAGAAAGAAGAGAACAATGGACCTATAAAACACAGAGGAAACAATAATGGCAAGGGTAAGTCCTACCTATCAATAATTACTTCAAATGTAAAGAGACTAAATTCTTCAGTCAAAAGACACTGAGTGCTGAATGGATGAAAAAACAAGAGCCAACTACATGCTGCCTACAGCAGAACTGCCTCAGCTTTAACACACATAGAATGAAAGTGAAGGGATGGAAAAGATATTCCATTTGGTGAATGGAAACCAGAAGAGAGCAGGGATAGCTATATTTATATCAGGCAAAATAAACTTTAAGTCAAAATACCTAGGAATAAATTTAACTAAGGAGGTAAAAGACTTGTGCACTGAAAACTATAAGATGTTAAAAAAAGAAACTGAAGAAGACATACATAAATGAAAAGACATTCTGTGCTCACGGATTGGAAGAATTAACAGTGTTAAAATGTACATACTATCCAATGCAATCTACAGATTCAATGCAATCTCTATAAAATACCAATGGCATTTTCCTCAGAAACAGAACAACTAATTTGTATATTTGTATGAACATTTCCTAAAATTTGTATGAAACCACAAAAGACCCCAAATAGCCAAAGCAATCTTGAGAAAGAACAAACCTGGAAGCATTATACTTCCTGACTTCAAACTATATTACAAACCTATAGTAATCAAAACACTATGGTATTGGCACAGAAACAGATATATAAATAAATGGAACAGAATAGAGAGCCCATATATAAACCCACATATATTTAGTCAATTAATTTATAACAAAGGAGCCAAGAATATACACAGGGATAGGGCAGTCTCTTCAATAAATGGTGCTGGAAAAATTGGACAGCCACATGCAAAAGAATGAAACTAGACTACTGTCTTATACCATACACAAAAATGTACTGAAAGCGGATTAAAGATTTAAATGTAAGACCTGAGATCACAAAACTCCTGGAAGAGCCCTGGCTGGTGTGGCTCAGTGGATTGAGTGCCAGCCTGCTAACCCAAGGGTCGCTGGTTCAATTCCCAGTCAGGGCACATGCCTGGGTTGCAGGCCAGGTCCCCAGTAGGAGACATGTGAGAGACAACCACACATTGATGTTTCTCTCCCTCTCTTCCCCTCGATCTAAAAACAAAATAAATAAAATCTTTTAAAAAAATAAAATAAAATAAAAAGATTTGTGGATATTTAAAAGAAAAAAACTCCTGGAAGAAAACATAGGTGGTAAGCTCTCTGACAGTGGCCTGGATGAACTGTAGTGCCATGTGCTCAGAATAGGAATACTGGAGAGAAAAAGATTTGGGGGGAAAAGTCACAAGTTCAGACTGGATATGTTACATTTGAGATGCCTCTTAGATACTGTAATGGAGATAGGTAGATGGTAATTGGATATACGAGTCTTCCATGAGGGGAAAGGTAAGATTTCTAAAGCCTCTAAAAACCTTGTAAGGGAAATATTATTTTCTATACTTTATAGAGGAGCAGACTTGTCTAACGTCATCAATGACAGAAACAAATTCTGGAGCCTGGGTTTGAAACAATCCAAACCCTGAGTCCAAAGCTGAAATTCTTTCCACTGCGTGGTCTCTTTATCACACACACATACTTACCAATTCAAAGGTTTTTGAATTGCTTTTGATAAGCATGCAAGATTTGTGCCTGGGTCTTAATTTATAAAGGTAACTGAGTGAAAATGCCATTGAAAGAAAAGTGTACATTAGAGTTCCCCTAGAAAGGAGACACATGCCACATCACCTGGGGCCACAGAGGGAAGCACCATCGAGGAGGCAGAGAGGAGCCAGGAGAAGGCACAGGCCACAGCCTTTCTGGGGGTTCCATGGGAAAGGCAGGGCAGGGAAAACAGTTTGGAGGTGGCTAGTCTGAATAACTGCAGCAGACTCTGGGGCACAGGGGCTGTCCCTACTTGCCTGGTACCTGGCCCTGGGTTGATTTCAGGTCAGGGGTGGCTGGGGCTATGGACTCCAGATGGTGTGTGTATGAAAGGCATGTTAACAGGTCAGTTGATAATTAGCTATCCCTAGGAAGGGCAGTTTCTTCCTGACCAGCTAGGCCCTTATTGTGTCAAAACATCATAAAAAATGGTAAATAAGAAATATGAATAATCTACTGCAAATTTTAAACCATATCATTACAAATTTCCTGACTCTAGAGCATCTTTTAGATGAGAACATAAGAAAGAAGCATACCTCAAGTTTTTCTGTAAAAACAATAGGAAATATACACACACTCACAAAAACGTAGGGTTATTAAAAGCTTAACAGGAGCCCAGAACAATGGAACAAACTGAATTCTGTAAAGTTGCACATTAATAATTATCTATTATTTCTAAAGTTTAGAAAAAGGGAAGGGATATACAAATCAGAGGGAAAGATCAGAACTTCATTTCAAAAACCATTCAGCCATGTAATTTGTGCAGTAAGAAGCATTGGGGGGGGGGGGGACAAGAAGATACTGTGATTTTATTTAAAAAGAGAAGAGTGGCTAGCCAGCCAGACCAAGCCACAGCAAGCTTGCCTAAAGAGTGATCAACTACTCGTCTCACACCAAACCAGAAAGTGTGTACCTTTACAACTCGATCCAAGAGCTGCTCTCAAATTCTGAGTGAAGACTTGCTGTCTGCAGCCAACATGTCTCTCCCCAGACGTTTTCCGGGGTACAGGAATTACGGTGTACAATCCACATAGACAGACTCCAATATTCAATCCCACTGAGCCTAGGAAGATTCCAGCTATCTCTTTTCACCGTGGACATAAGGACCTAAGTGTGGCTCGAAGAGTATCCTTTGTTTCACATCCAAGTCTGGTTCCCAGGAACAGAATCACTAAGCGGGGCGCTCAACACTGACACACACCACTTGCCTTCCATGCAAATCTCTGACTGGCTCCGTATTCCACTTCCAGCACATACCCAGACCTAGCACCTTTCTTTGAGCAAGAATCATCCCATTCCTCTCTCCCACAGAGCCATTCGGTTCGAGAAGGAGATGACAGGAAATGAAATCCGAGACCTTCCAATCCAATCCTTTACTCCCCTCCGGAGCCCGAGTTTAGCTCCCCCGCCTCCAGCCTGAGGCTGGTGGACCAGCTCAGCTGTCGACCCCCGCCTGGCCCGTTCCCAGGGTCTGAGATTCTGTGGGTCCAGACTCACCGGCCCCAGCCGAACAAGCTGGATCCCACCAGACCGCGGCAGAGGGAGGCGGTGGAAGGATCTGGACACTATCAACCAGGGCGACGCAAAAACCACGCACACGGACACCCACCCCTTGTCCGCGGAGAGGGAGGCGGTACAGGGCTCGCAGTGCTGTTTCCCGGGACGGCTGTCAGTAGGGAGAACTCAGGGCTGCAGGAATCCCGCCGGGATCCGCCACCCTCACGGATCTCACCTGGAGCCGCTCAGCCGCGGCCCTGCAGCGGCCGCACAGCTCTGGCGCCTTCTGATTGGCTCAGTCTTGGCCTCTCGCATTTTAATTTCCGGGTGAAAGGTGCCTGGTTGCCCCAGCAACCGAGTCGCACTCAGCTCCCATCTAGCTTTTGGTTCCCTCTTCGCCGCAGAGCTGGCTACTCCGGAGGAATCCCAGAGTCAAGAAAATCTCTCCAGGACCTCTCTGTCAAGTGAGTGGCCTTCCTCTCAACGCCCCGAGCAGGGAAGGGCGACTTTAAATAGAACTCGCATTGATGCAGAGCTTGGTCCCGGTAACTCCGGTGCCGGTGTGACATACTTCCTGAAGGTCTACAAGGGGGATGGGGTGGGGGGCGCGGAGAGCCCCTGGCCTGAGGATCTGGAGATCGGGATTCTAGCTCTGATTCGGCCTCTGGTTTGCTGTTGTGACAGTTTAGGCAAGTGCCGACCTCTCTAGGTTTCAGTTTCCTCTGTGCAGCCAGATGATCTCGGTCTCATAGGTTCGTTCCTTCTAGCTCTAACATTCCAAAGCTTGGAATATCGAGCCATTTAAGAGCAATTGAAAACCATTCGGTTTCTTGTATGATCAAATTAAATGCTCTGTGTTTAACGACTGCTTTCCAAGTGTCATTCATTCACTAGACATTCAGTTCCTACTAGTAAGTGCTAATTACTGCGCTGGACACTAGGGTGAGGACCACCCTGTGATCCCTGACCTAGAGGAGCTGGGTATCGTGATAGGAGATCGCGTGTTTTGGTTTTGTGTTGTTTTTAATAGGACCCTACGTGCTATTGTAGGGATAGGCCAGCGTACAGTGGGGGCTCCTAGAGAAGTTTAGGTGGGAGGGGAGATCTGAAAAACTTTGCTTAGGTGATACCTCTGTTTTTCTTTGTGCCTTTTTCTGGGAAAGATTTTCAACCTTGTATTCCAGTTCACTAATTTGCTTTTCAATTATATCTTTGTTATTCAGCCCCTCTAAGGAGTTTTATTTTATCAATTATATATTTCCTAGACGTCTCATTTGTTGTTTCATAACTACCTGTTTCTGTCTCTCTGAGGATGTATTTTAAAGTCTTCTAGGTACCGTGTTATTAACTATTTCCTCAGAGGGGATGAGCCTCTAGCTTTTCTCACCTGACACTTAATTTTTAAATTTAAAATGTCAGTTCTCTTGCCTCTCCCATAGATATTTTGATTCAGTAGTGAGGGTAGAGTATCCCAGGTGCTTCTGACACATGGGCCACACTTTGAGTTAACATTCTAGTAGACAGTGTTTGTGTTTGTCTTTTCAACTTAATCTTTTCCTTAGTATTGGAAACATGTATTCAGGTCACTAAATGTTCCAGTGCTCTGAGGCATAGGTTCACACCAGTCCTTGGTTACTTTCTTCCTTTCTCATCCTGTCTCCACTCCAATCTAATTCCATTTGGACACCTCCACCCTCACTCCTCTTCATGTACTATCTTTATTTTCTATTTTTCTCCTGCCATTATCAGAGATTCCTTACTCTACCTTACCTCTGAGACTGCCAATACATCATATAGGCTACCCAAAAGAAATAAGAACACATGTCTATATAAAAATGTATATGAATGTTCATAGCAGTATTATTTATAGTAGCCAAAACTGGAAATAACTCAGCTGTCCCTCAACTAATGAATGATAAACAAATGTGTTATTTCTGTACAACGGACAATTATTTATCAATACATGGATGAACCTTGTAAATATACTAAGTAAAAGAAGCCAATCACAAAGGACTACATATTGTATGATTTCATATATACATATGAAATGTCCAGAATATGCAAATTCACAGAGACAGAAAGTAGATTAGTGGTTGCCAGGGGCTGGGGCTGTGGTGGGGTGGGCATGGGGGAATTAAGGGGATGGAGGATAGCTGTGCATGGGTGCATGATTTCTTTTTGGGTGATTAAAACATTTTAAAATTAGATTGTAGTGATAGTTACACAAATTGGATCATCTAGACAAAATTATTTATTTCCCCAGGACCCTGCACTAGATAATAGAATGTCAAGTAAGCATGATACACTTGTGATCATATGAAGTGAGTCTATTTGGTTTGCTCTTAAAGCATATTTGTTATAGGTCTTATGACATAAAAATATTTAAGTTTATGTGACTTTCCCTAAATCTTTTAAAACAGCTCCAGAAGTGTATAAGATAAACTTTATTTTTCCAAATGGAGACAAGTATGGTAAGCATACATTTCAATTACTTTTTCTGTACAGGCTAAAATTAAATAGCTTAAGAGTAAAAAAATGAACTGTAACATTTTATAAAACAACTACTGGGATATTAACTCCATTAAATAAAATAATGTAGGTGAACAGATTTTAAATCTATTCTAATGTTAAGTCTAGGCAGTATGCCTTGGTAACTTATGGGATCTGTCAGTCTTCCTGAGTTTCAATGATTACAAGACCTCCTAATTCCTCATCTCTGGTCTCATTGGTGTCAGTGCTAGGGATCCAAAGAGACCCATATGTGTAGTGGTGATTAGGCCTGAATGTAAATACTTTGTTCCTTAGTCAAACCAGGTTCCCATCTATCATCTTCAGTGTGTCTCTCTTGTTTAGATGGTGATTGTACAAGAACACCTTCTGGAATCTTCGAGAGAAATGGAATAGGTATTCATACCACTCCAAATGGGATTGTCTACACAGGAAGCTGGAAAGATGACAAGGTATTATTTTGGTTTGAATACTGACAGTGAATAAGTAAACCTATTAATTTTAAATGATTCCAGGAATTTCTCCATTAATCAAAAAGACTACACAATACAAAACCAAATGATTATAATTAATATAATATATAAGAACATATAAGTAATATTAAAGTTATGCAGAGAACTACTCATTATCATTTTTCTCATCTCCTGTTCATTGGGTAAACCTAAACTCATTACATAATTTTCTTATTTAATCCTGAAAGCAATTTCATGAGGTAGATACTATTAATGCTCCTATTTTACAAAGGAGGTAAATCAGGCTCAGGATTTTTGCCCAGCTAATAAGTCATGAAACAAGAATGTGTACCTGGGTCTGCTTGAATACAATTTTTTAAAAGAGATTTTATTTATTTATTTTTAGAGAGTTGGGAAGGCAGGGGGAGAGAGAGAAGAGAAACATTGATGTGTGAGAGAAACATCAATCAGGTGCCTGTCACACACCCCAAACACAGGGCCTGGCCTGCAACCCAGACATGTGCCCTGACCAGGAATCGAACCAGCAACCTTTCAGTTGCAGTTTGTGGGAGGGTACCTAACCCACTGAACTGTACCAGTCCGGGCTGAATTCAATTTTTGTTCTTAACTGTGTACTGTTTCCTGGGCTAACTAAATTGGTTGCCATTTAAGATTTTTGATAATTCAAGGTATCTCAAGGACCCCTGTTATCATTGTCATGGTATTTAAGACACAATGTTCAAGTGCCCCTGATGGTCAGATGCCCCAGGTCAGGTTGGGGTTTCACGAAGAGATGCATATGAAGGAAAGTTATTAAAATGTCTTACTTTTTTTATGGAAACAGGGTAATACAATGATAGATTAAATAATACCTAAGTGGATGATAGACACGTGTACATTTTCAAAGCACTCTAGGGAAATAGTTACTGAGCTCATTTCCTTTGTTGTGAACAGATGAATGGTTTTGGAAGACTTGAACATTTTTCAGGAGCAGCATATGAAGGCCACTTTAAGGACAACATGTTTCATGGACTGGGGACTTACACATTCCCGAATGGGGCAAAGTATACTGGAAATTTCAATGAAAATAGGTAAGCTTAACAAAATTCACTGTAGTTCTTTGTAAAAGATTCTTTTCAGGCATGTTTGATTAAATATTATATTTAGTTAATGCTAAACACTCTCTTGTAATATACTTTGTTAAAATATATTACAAATATGTAGTAATACAAATATAGTAAGAAATGTTGGGTTATTTTTTGAGAGAAAAGAATGTCCAAGCCCTGGCTGGTGTGGCTCAGTGGATCGAGTTCCGGCCTGTGAACTTCAGGGTCACTGGTTCAATTCCCAGTCAGGATACATGCCTGGGTTGCAGGCCAGGTCCCCAGGTGGGGTGTGTGAGAGGCAACCACACATTGATGTTTCTCTCCCTTTCTCTCTCCCTTCCCCTCTCTAAAACTAAATAAATAAAATCTTAGAAAAAAAAGAATGTCCGAGATATTAAGACTGTCATGAGCCTTCAAAAGAAAATATCATTCATGGTGATAATCTGTTAAGACTTTTCATTTATTTCCTCTTGAACTCTTCTATTCCCATAACCTTTTTTGCAGTTAGCTTAGAAATGGGAAGTTTATTGCAATTATTAAGAAAATTTAAGCCAAAAATTACTTTCACTTGAAATACCTTGTTAAATTTTTAAAAAGCAGCTTTGGGGATAATGTCATAATTGTATATCTTATTGTGACCTGATATTTGTGTACATTTTTACTAAGCTAATTTTTAAAATGTACACAAAATTAGTTAATTTTCAAATTGTAGAAGGGTACCCACTTTACAAGCTTTTTTCACTTTTATTTAAAAAAATTTTTTATTGATTTTTAGAGAGAGAAAGATATCAATTTGCTTTTCTACTTATTTATGCATTTATTGGTTGATTATTTTATGTGCCCTGACTGGGGATTAGACCCACAACCTTGGGGTATCCAGATGCTGCTGTAACCAACTGAGCCACCTGGCCAGGGCTACAAGCTTAATCTTTATACCGAGTATTATGCCGTGTCATCCAGAGGTTCATGTTCATTTATAAATACCTCTTTATTATTTCCAGAATTGAAAATGCAGCCTAATTGTTACGAAGTGATTGATGTGAATACATTTTGAGGAGGGCAGAGGGGTATCCACGTATATTGACTCCAATGTTAAGACATTGGTGTTAACACATAAACTTTTTCCAGTTACGTTAATAAATGGAGAGAAATCTAATCCATGGAATAATGGTCGGTTTGTTTAAGTGAAGTGCATTTTTATCACTCCAAAGAGTCCAAGGAGACTTCAGCACAGAACACAGTACCCTGAACATAGTTGATGGTCAATACATATTTGTTTTATAAATAAATGACCTAATATAAACTTTTCTTTTTTTACTGTTATTTTTTAATATATTTTATTGATTATGCTATTACAGTTGTCCCATTTCCCCCTTCATTCCCCTCCCCCTGCACACCCCCTCCCACCCACATTCCCCCCTTTACTTCATGTCCATGTGTCGTAAGTTCTTTAGTTTCTACATTTCCCATACTATTCTTGCTCTCCCCCTATTTTCTCCCTACCGTCTATGCTACTTATTCTCTGTACCTTTTCCCCCTCTCTCCTCCTCCCACTCCCCTGTTGCTATCCCTCCATGTGATCTCCATTTCTGTGGTTCTGTTCCTGTTCTATTTGTTTGCTTAGTTTGCTTTTGTTTTAGGTGTGGTTGTTAATAACTGTGAGTTTGCTGCTGTCTTTTTACTGTTCATATTTTTTATCTTAGATAAGTCCCTTTAACATTTCATATTATAAGGGCTTGGTGATGATGAAATCCTTTAACTTTACCTTATCTGAGAGGTACTTTATCTGCCCTTCCATTCTAAATGAAAGCTTTGCTGGATAGAGCAATCTGGGATGTAGGTCCTTGCCTTTCATGACTTGGAATACTTCTGTCCAGTCCCTTCTTGCCTGCAAGGTCTCTTTTGAGAAATCAGCTGACAGTCTTTTGGGAACTCCTTTGTAGGTGACTGTCCCCTTATCTCTTGCTGCTTCTAGAATTCTCTCCTTCATTTAAATCTTGGCTAATGTAGTTATGATGTGCCTTGGTGTGTTCCTCCTTGGATCCAAGTTCTTTGGGACTCTCTGAACTTCCTGGACTTCCTAGAAGTCTCTTTCCTTTGCTAGAATGGGGAAGTTCTCCTTTATTACTTGTTCAAATAAGTTTTCCACTTGTTGCTCTTCCTCTTCTCCTTCTAGTACCCTTATAATTCGGATGCTGGAACATTTTAAGATGTCCTGGAGGTTCCTAAGCCTCTCCTCATTCTTTGGAATTCTTGTTTCTTCATTCTTTTCTGATTGTATGTTTTTTTTTCTTCCTTCTGGTCCACTCCATTGATTTGAGTCCCAGTTTTCTTCCCATCACTATTGGTTCCCTGTGCATTTTCCTTCATTTCGCTTAGCATAGCCTTCATTTTTTCATCTAGTTTGTGACCAAATTCAACCAATTCTGTGAGCATCTTGATCACCAAGGCTTTGAACTGTGCATCTGAAAGGTTGGCTATCTCTTGGTTGCTTAAAAGTACTGCATTTGGAGCTTTGATTTGTTCTTCCATTTGAGCCATTTTTTTGCGGGGGCTCTGGTTGCGCCTGTTACGTAATGAGGGGCAGAGCCTTAGGCGTTCACCAGGGCAGGGCAACCCAGTTGCTGGGTTGTGATGCTGAATGTGGGGGCAGGGTCAGAGAGGGAACAATGGCACTTGCTGCACTTTCTGTGGGATTTCAGTCCCCTCTGCTACTTCCCACAAGCAAACTAGGCCCTTCTGGTGCTGGTTTCCAGGTGGGTGGGCTTGTGTATGTTCTAGGACCCTGTGGGTCTCTCCAACAAAATCTCCTGTGAGGCTGGGAGTCTCTTTCTGCGCCTCAATCCCCACAGGTGTTTTCAATCAGTGCTTTTAGGCTTTATTTCCCGGCGCTGGGGCCCTGGGTTGTGTGGTCTGTCTCAATGCCCGTTTTCACCTGGTTTATCTGCACGCAAGTGCGTGACTGCGGACAGCCAGCTGTCTTGCACACTTTACTGGGTCTGCTCGTTGCCTTCCCATGCCTGGGGTCTGCCACCAGGGTCTGCTAGCCGCCACCTGCGCACCTGGGGTCTGCCCACTGCCACCTGCACCCTGCGTCTGCCAGTCACCGCTTTTTCCTCTCTCGACCCCTCTCCGCTGGCTGCCTACTCTGCCCCTCTTACCGGTCTGGATGAATGGTTGTCAGGACTTCAGTGCAGTTCAATTTTCTGTCTGTTCTGGTTGGGTTTTTTTGTTTCTAAATTTTTGTTGTCCTTAATTTTGGTTGTATGAGGAGGCACAGTGTGTCCCCATACGCCTCCATCTTGGCCAGAAGTGAACTTTTCATTTTTAAACTGTTTTGAGTTTTGTGTAAACCTAACTTATGTGATCATAAAATCTTGGACACCAGAATTTATATAATGACAGTGGTTATTTGAAACACTAATATTAATAGTTTGGGTTTTTTTATAGGACATGAAAACAGGGTGCTGGGTTTTAAATCAAAGTCTGAAAATGGAAAGCTGTAATTTTTCAGACAATAGCATATAATATGTCACTAAGTAGACAGTCTTATATTTGGGTTGTAAATTCCTGGTCTTGGTTAATGAACAAGCATTTCTTACTATTGCAGGGTGGAAGGCGAAGGACAGTACACTGACACCCAAGGACTGGAGTGGTGCGGCAGCTTTCATTTCACAGCTGCCCCGGGCCTGAAGCTGAAGCTCCACATGTAGATGTTCTGCACTCAAGTTTTAATGTGGTGATTGAAGCTGTTCGTTGTAAGGAAAACAAATATGTCATCCAAAAAAACTTCACACACCACCTCTCTATTATAATTTTGCCAATAAAGTTGTCATTCACTTATGCCTTTTTGAACTTTATTTTCATGGTCTTATAATTAGTTTAAAATAAAATGTGATTCAGTTGAGAGTTTGCTTATTTTAACAGCAAAACTATCCAAATCATGGCAAGGTCCATTTCCAATCCTGTGCCTGAATTTTGCCATTTCTAAAAAGTATATGTGTTAAAGGAAACTATTAAGAAAATGAAAAGATGGCCCTGGCCACTGGTTCTGCTGGTGAGAGAGTCATCCTGATACACAAAGGCTGTGGGTTTGATCGCTAGTCAGGGCACATGCAGGAACCAACCAATGAATGCATGAATAAGTGGAAAACAAATTCATCTCTCTCTCTCTCTCTCAAAATCAATTAAAAAAAAAAGATAATCCACAGAATGGGAGAAAATATTTGGAGACCACATATCTGATAAAGGTTTGGTTTCCAGAGTACATAAATAACTTATAAAAATATATATAAGTAAAGAGACAACCCAATTAATAAATGGGCAAGGGATTTGAATAAACATTTCCTCAAAGACAAAATAATGCCTAGTAAGCAAATGAAAAGACGTGCAATATCATTACTCTTGAGAGAAATGTGAATTTAACCCACAGTAAGATATTACTTCACAATCACTAGGACAGCTCTAGTTAAAACAACAGATAAAGTTTGGCAAGGATGTAGAGGAATTAGAATCCTCAGACATTTCTGGTGGGAATGTAAAATGGTATAGCTGCCATGGAAAACAGTTTCTCAAAAAGTTAGACATGTAGTTACCATACGACCCAGCAATTCCTAAGTATATACCCAAGAGAAATGACTTGCACAGGAATGTCTGTAGCAGCATTATTCATAACAGCCCAATAGTGGAGACACCAAAATGTCCATCATCTAATAAATGGATACACAAAGGTGGTAGATCCATACAATGGAATTTTATTCAGCCCCCCAAAGGATGAAGTACTGATACATGCTACAACATGAACCTTGAAAACATTGTACTAAGTGAAAGAATCTAGTCACGAAGGCCATGTTATGTATGGCCATTGTGTGAAATGTCCAGTAGATTAGTGGCTGCCAGGGGAGGGAGGAATTGGGAGGCATGGGGTTTCTTTTTTGAGTGATGAAAGATGTCCTAGAATTAGTGGCGAGGGTTACGCAACCTTGTGTATAATAAAAACCACAGAATTATTCACATTAAAAAGGCAAGCTTTGCATATGGTATATGAATCACATCTCAATTTTCTCAAAACTACATCTTTGTGTCTTCACATATTCTATGGCTAGAAAGCTTCTTTACCTTCTACATAATTTTTTTCAATTACCAGAACAGTGCATGGCACCTACACATGAAAAACTACAATTAAGACCTGAGTGTTTTTGCTGAAACTATTGAATAATAGTCCATTTCCAATCCTGTGCCTGAAAACTGACAAAAAATGGTGCATGCACTAGATAACTTCTGTATCATATTTCTTTATCCAAAATCTTACTAAAACTTGTATTTCTCAATATATCATTGCCAAAATATTATTTAAATTTTTTGTTGTACTATAAATCTGTGTTGAAATGTATTTTAAAATATTAAAATAAAAGTGGTATTTTTGTTCATTTTTATAATAATAGCTTTGTATTTAATTTCAAAAGACCCTGATTTTTAGTGTTCAAAGATACAGTTTAAAAATTTGACATTTTTGAATTTGTTGCTTAGTATTAATGTATTCTTTTAGAATGAAATATTATTGTACTGGAATGTATAAAGACAAATACTAGACAGGGTAAGATTAGGTGAGAGGATGTTTTTCAGGAGCAGGACATATATTGCAAATTCAAAACTTCTGAAAAATATAAATCATCTGCTTTACTGCAAACTAAATTTTCCCCAATATTTTTTGAATTATTTAAAGTAGCAAGATATATACTTTGCTTTTGAAATCTTTAACTGTACTGATTATTAAATAACTTTTCAATGCTCAAGTTTCCAGTTTTCTAAGATACCAAAGTGATCCCTCTTAAATAGCTTGCTTTCTTTTGCTCCTTGAAACTAAACACAGTTCAGTTATTTGATTAGTTGATGCTAGAATTTGACCTGAAGCTTATATAATTAGAAGAGACACTAGTTTTCCTCATTTAAAAGCCTAGTTAGCATATGACAGTCTCGTTTCCGGGGAAGTCAAACCTCTCTTCTGCTTCTTTTTATAACCTTTAAGTTAATTCAGAATCCAGATAAGCCTTGATGCAAGGATGATATAACCACAGCAAGCATCATGGGGTAAGTGTGTGCTTTTATGTGCTTTGAGAGGCATTGAGAGGGGGAATGTTTTTATTAAGAGAAGAAAGTCCATTGATCCTTATTAATTTTGATTCCAAATATGCTAACATTGATTTAAGTTAGCCATTGAAAGACATAACTTTTTATTCAAAAGTTATAACAACTTGTAAAACATTTTCTTGCTTAGTTTGAAAATTATGTCATAATCTGCCTTTATAGGTTGTCAACTAATTAAATGTTTGGGGACCAAAGAGTTTTGCATATTACATATTTAACTGAAGCTGCATTAAATTTTGACAGCAATCTTAAAAAGTGATAGGTTTTTTATTTACAAGGCAAATAAATCCAATGTTTCTTTAGCATTAAGAATAAAAAATGAAAAAGATTAGGAAGGCAGGGAGGTTGATTTGTACCTTTTGTAACACAGAAAGGGATAAAAGAGCTCAAGCTATATTCAGAAAAATATGTACTGATTAATTAGCAGGGAATTAGTGAATCTTAATCCTAAACCCTGTGCAGGGTTTTGGGAGCAGATGAGAAGAATTGAGTTCACTTGAAAGGTTTTTATTCTTTAGTTAAGTGAGAGTAGTATTCCATAATAATTAGAACTGGAATTATATGGGTTTTATATGATAAAACAATAGTATTCTGAAAATATAGACATTTGTTTTTTAATACCTTTTTGTTGTTTTAAATAGTACAAAATTATATTTCTGCAAATGACATAGTCATTTCATTGAAGGCACTTCTGAAGGATTTACCATAAATCATCAGAAATTTATACTAGAGAAATAACTTTCTGACACACATTTATTCTAAAGTTTCCATGAATTTAATTAACATCTAAATTTTTGTTAATACTACGGGCTCTGAAAAATGCAATCTAAAAAATGTAATCTAATGCAATCTCAGAGGCTTTTGAAAGGAAGATGGTCATACTATTGTTAACTTTTAATACAAATATAAATGTTAACAGACAAGTGCCTTGTACCAGCTTCACATACATTTGTCTCTCTCCCTCTCTCTCTTCTTTTTTCTTTAATGGTAGTAGTTCTTAACCTTTTTGGGGTCAAGGATCACTTTAAGAATCTTTGGGTACCAGCCAATCCCCTTTAGAAAAAAAAAGTAAAATCACACAAAATTTTCCATACAATTTCAGGGGATTTACAGATTGTCTGAATCTTATCTGTGGACCCCAGTGTATAAGTCGCTGAATATTTTTCTATATTTCTGGAGACTTTTAAAATGTAAAAATCTTTAGGTTCATAATTCCTGCTCATTTTCTCTCAGGGACAATGTTGAAAATGCAGATTCTCATACTGATCACCTCTCAAAACACACATGCACACACACAATTAACTTGACAGTGAAACACAATTTGCCAACAGCCACAGTTTTGACAATCACATTACTGCTGCCTGTCCCTAGTGACGTGATTAATCATTTGCGCTGTCGAGAGCACCAGGAATCACCTAAGGAGTCATAGAAGGAAAAAATCCTCATTATTTATTTGTAAGGTGCCTTCAGTGCCCCAAATAAAGTGAATTAAACCATAAATTGCTAGATATTATACAAGACACTCTTCTGATTGGCAGGTTCACAATTATTTTGCTGTTTGCTCCTGCCCTTACTGAGAAAAAACGTTAGTAAGTATTAACACCCATTTAAGTTTTCCTACAGTAATTAGAAAAATAAAAAGAGAAAGCTGCAGCTGGTCAGATATTCAAATTTGTATATTTGAGGAACTCCATAGAATTTGTCCCCTGAATATGAGGAAGTGGCTACTTAGGATATTTTTAGGGGGATTTGGGGCTACTTATCTCAAAGATATTTGAGAATACAGTACCTTTATACAGGTGTATACCAGTTCTTTCTATTTTTCTGTTGGCTATGCTGGCATGGTTTTAGTGAGAAACAAATAGGCAAATATTAGAAAATTCTTATGCACTCTAGAAAACCCTTTCCTCTTAAATTTTTACTGCATTTCTTACAGAGTTTGTGGGTGGGTGGGGTAGGTGGAGATATCAAATAAAGGTGGGTAAAGGGATAATTGGGCAAAAGTGAAAGAAGCTTCCTTTTAAGCTACCCAGACACCTGCTGTTTACCATAATACCTGGAAAAAAAGATGAACAATGGAAAAGAAGGGATGGTCATATTTCTTTGCTAAGATACTTTTCAATACTTTTTCTCCATCTCCTAGTAGCTATTCAGTGCACTCCCAATTGGCATCTGGGGGGAAAAACGGTCTGCTAAAATTGCAGAACCAATTAAGTCTGTAGTTACAGCATGTTCAGCTTTTTTCAGTTTTCTAGTTAAAATAAGTGCAGAAAAATTTTAAAAATTATTTAATGGATATATTCTCCACTTCTGAATCTGAAAATTATAATCCAACTCTTTTTCCTGGGCAAAGCAGACATATAACTCATGCAGTAGCTTTTGAAATGTTGCTTCTCTCTGTGCTTTCCTTGCCTTTCTTTCCTTCCTATCCTAATTCAGGTCATTGTCACCTTCAGCTTGTAGTATTAAAGGAGCTCACTCACTGGCCTCTTTGTGGCCCATCTTTCTTATAACATGACAAACAGACATCTTCTTACTGAGGATGTGTGATCCAGTTCCTCCCTTGCCTAAAAAGTTTCAGTGACTCTTTAAACTCTCCACTGCAGAGCAGCCTTCGAAGAAGATATCCACGGCCTGTGTCTGTCCCCAGTCTACCTGTCTAGCCTTACCTCCTACTCTACCCCCCACGCTCCCTAGGTCCCTAAATCTACCCATGCCTTGTAACTTTCTGCCTCTGTTCCTTTGTGGATCCTCTTTTTATCATTTCTACAAATTGTTCAAAGCCCAGCTCAAACCCTATCTTCTTCATGAAACCTTCTCTAATCCCCACAACTGGGACTCCTCTTTTCTCTTCTGAAAGCTCTAGGCACGTTACACTTTCCTCACTGCATTTGTCACATTCATGTGTCTCATCTTTCCTACTAGATTGTAAGCTCCTTGAAGGAGGAGCAATGTCATCTTTCTAATTCTCCCAGCACATGACACTGACTTTTACATAGCATGTGCTTAACAAATGCTTATTGAATTGAAATGAACTGTTCTTTCTATAATCCACAAAGAAAGCTAAAGACAATTTTAGCCAAACTTCCTTTTTTCTTCCCCTATAGACCAGCCCCATTTTCCAATATCTGAGAGTTAAAATTCTTATCTGCAGAGCTCAAATGAGTGTAATATCTGAAATATGCATGATGAAAGGGAGAAAGGGCAAAAACAAGGACTGGAGTAACACATTAGAGGCTTTAAAGAATGAAGAATTTGTTAATAGCACACACACACTCAAAGGAAATGAAAGAAAAGTTTCAAGAATTAAGAATGATTCTCAGTTCTAGACAACTTCCTAGAGTGCCAGCATACAGGTTGGGTTCATCTGTATATAAGAAAGTCAAGATAACAGTGGCTTAAATAAGCTGGAAGTTTATTTCTCTTACATTAAAAAAAGAAAAGCCCAGAGGAAGGCAGTACAGAGCTGTGAGAGCAGGTCCGCGTGTGAGGGACCCAGGTTCCTGCTGTGCGGCTCCTCTGCCACCCTTGTGCACCACGTCTTGGTCTGAAGAAATTGCTAGGATGCCACCGACCTCACTGGTGGTTGGCCAGCAGGAAGGAGAAGTGGGAAGAAAGAGATGTTTACTCTCTTTTAAGGAGACGTCCCAGAGGTCACTCACATTCTTCCTACTTGTGTCTGATGGGGAGAATCTATTCTCGTGGTTACATGTAGCTGTGAAGAGGAAGGCAAGATACAGTTTTTTAGCTGGGTTACTGGAGGAAAAGGAGAGAATGGAGACGGGGTGGTAGTTAGCAGTGACTGGCAAAGCCAGTATCAGGCTTTACATCGCCTCTCCCATTCTTTCAGGACAAAGAATAGCATTATGAACAAAAAGAATTAAAAAATAATACCTGTAAAGTTAAAAGGGAAAAAGAGTAAGCTTAGCTGGGAGTAAACATAGATTTGCTTAGGATAATGGACAGGGACCTTGACAAAATGGTATGGGTGACTGAGTAAGCCTCTGATTCTGCTACTGCCCACGTTTGAGCCTCTGGCCCTCAGCCTTCGTCCCCTGTAATCCTGATACCTGCACCATGAGGCTACCACTACCATTGCTATGCCAGTTATATGGGTCAAGAAACTGAAGCCCAGACTATGGAAAGAGGAAAAGACAGAATGTTGTATTGGAATTGCAGGGGTTGAACGGAAATTTAAGAAGATACCAGAGTAAACTCATGAGTTTTAACATGTTTGATAGCTAAATATATTAAAACGATTTTAAATTTGTAAAAAAGATTCTATGACACAGCCAAACTGCCCTAGAGGTTTCAGATAATGAAAAATAAATAAAAGAGGTAGTTGGCTTGGAACCTGTTGCACTGTTCACAAAAACTAGGTAAATCATAAAGTGTTCTCCAAATGAGTTTGTATTTCATTTTGACTGTAGATCACTTCAATTAGCCCCTACAGAAAAACCCATTACAAACCTATGTCATTGTCACTTGAAGTAGGTGACTCCATTTAATGTGGGATATGTAGGGAAACCTCTAGACTTGGCTTTCATCATTTGAGGGTCAGATGAACTGCTCTGAACTCTCCTTATTTAGCAAAGCTCCCTGACCCATGTTGGAATACTCCAACTGTGTTTTTAAATACACAGGTATTTATTTTTATTAGTTACCCCAAAGATACAAATATCGAGGTAGTTGTACCTACTCAACACCAAGTGACTTAAAAATTAAAAGACTATGAGAAACAAGAACTTTTACTATTATATTTTTTAATATAAATATAAATATATTTACTTACATATTTTTGAACTACTAGAAAATTTTAGCAACAGTCAGTTGCATATATAATGAAAACTTTTAGTTGTAAAATTATAGGAACAAAGGATGGTATAAATTACAAGGCACCTATCATTATTAATGGCATTTTATTTTTTATAGACCCTCTAGAGAAATCAGGAAGACTTTACAAAACATGGTGTGATGTCTACTGGTGGAGACAGGCCATGAGGTGAGTGGAAATCGCAAAGAACTTATTTCTAATAAGAACACAGATAAACTGAGAGCTTATGTTAAACCAGTGCACTTGCACTTAGTTAAAACCAGCATTTTATTCTTGAAGTGCAAACATTATAAATTACTTTAAAGAATTCTGTCACCTTTCTTTGTTTAAAAGCAAACCAATAAACATATTAGGAGATTGTATTATTAGTTAGAGTCAAAGCTAATAGCCACCGTATAAACTATCCATGTGACCCCAGAGTTGTACTGCATACATGGATGCTTACTCATGGTACTGAGACAATAATTAACTACGCCTTTTGACTGAGTTCTATTTCAGATATCTTTGGGGATTGCAAAAAAAACCTTAGGAACAACACATTTTACATTCAACTAATATATGCTGAGTCCCTACTTTATGCGAGGCTGTGTGACACAAGAGTTATGTGACATTGAAATCATCCTCACATTGCACTAGAGGAAATGTAGGTTTCTAAAGGTTAAGTAAGGTATGCAGAGTCACAGAAATAATGAACACGGCAGGGGTTTGAAGCTCAGTGTCTCATGCACTTAAGAAAAAAGCCCCACAGTTTAAAACATGATTTTTAAGTTTCAAAACTGAAAAGTATGCATTGTAAAACAAACAAGGAAACAAACAAGCTTGATCAAGACAGAAGACTATGTAAACTCTGAAAGCCCATCCCCTCCTGCCCCAATCCTGTTTCCAAGCACAACCACTGTTAGTTTGGCATAAATTCTTCCGTATCTTTATTTTGCCCATTGTGCTCTTCACTGTATCACACTTCCAATCTACTTCAAAACATTAATGAATAGAGGAGGTTGGATTTGCTATATATTTAATAATATAAACATCCACCCTCAAATGATAACTGAAATGTTCACTTGACAAACATTAGGCATCTCACTGCAGAGACTGAAAGAAGAAGAGAACTCTCTCCTTTTCTAGGGGTTCATAACCCAGTGCAGTGGTTCTTGGTTTTGAGAGTGTGTGTGAGCTCCTTTGAGAGTCTGATGTGAGCTCTGCAACCTTCTCCCTAGAAGAAAATGAACTTACATAAAATTTTGCCTGTAATTCAGGGGATACCTAGACACTGTGAGACAATATGGACCCCTGCTCTGTTAGAAGAATTTTAAATTTATAATTTATCATAAATACTAAAATAGAAGTGATGACAAGATACTATGGCAGCACAGAAGAGCAAGGACTTTACTGAGACATATCAAGAAAGACAGGGCAGAGTGACACTTGCATGGAATCTTGCAGGACTTTTAGTTTTAGTCTTGAAGGACATGAAGTTTGCGTTCAGGGCAGGGGGAGAATGTCCATCGAGGAACAACATTTATGACGCCCAGAGAGCATAACAGGCAGGGAAGCACAGGCCTTTCTGCGTGATAGGAGCCTAGTGTGGGTATGCGGGGGCTGCCGATGAGTTTGCAGAGTTGACTGGAGGCCAGATCATGGAGGCAGAGGTCTGTCGTGTTGGTGGGATGTTTGAACTGTAGGAGTCATGGAAGAAGTCTGATCTAGATTTACATAGGCAGGAAAGAAGTCCATAGTTAATGCACAGCTAACTAAGTGGTTGTGGGAATGATACTATGGCTGACAGAATAAGAAACAGAAGAGAGATGAGATGATTTGACTCAGATTTGTTGGGGGATCAGTGACAAACTATGTCATCAAAAAGCTATGCTGCTAAAAATCAGGTGGGATTTGTTGGAAGCTCACTGCCTTTAAAAGGAGATTGGGAGAATAAAGCTCTGAAACTGTAAGATGAAGCTCAAAATTCGGGCAGCACACTTGTCGCCTCATGCAGCGTGCTATGGGTAATCAGGCTCGTGTCATTCACGTGGGGCTATCATCCACTTCCGGTCTGCCACACCTTCTGCCCCTCTGCTGCCCTCCAGTAACTCCTGGTGGGCCTTGTGGTTTCCCAGTGACCCTTCTACCTGCAGAGAGTAGGAAGGAGAAGGAGGGGGAATGCATCAGGTTCTCAATATTTCTACACTGAGCATGTGCTGCTTTTATAATTATTTGTGTAGATTAGGTTTTAAAGTACTGTACTTTAAAGCAAGGCATACAAATAATGTCATAGCTGGTTAATTTCTAGCTGGCTGTGCTTAACCTAATATACCAACTAAAAACCCACTATTTGTCTCACCTAGTCCTTGGCAGGGGCTTCGGAACTGAGGCAAGACTATAAAGCCTCAAAGACATTTTACTTGATGATATTTACGATTCATTTAAAATTTTACTTATCACATGCTATAAAGGCTTGAAGACTATATGCAATTTTATATGATGTTTATATATATTTTTTCATACAAAGAAACATTTGGTCTTTGCCAAAGAGTAGTGCTCCAAAAGATTTCTCAGTCTACATGTTTAGATAGTGAACTTTTGTTAAACAAAATTTACAGTTCAGGTGAAATGGCACTGCTTTTTCCTGTTTGCCTTTTCTAGCTCATTAATTTTTTTAAAAATGTGTCTTCTTGCTATTAATATGAATAAAGAAAGTTCTATCTTGTTTCCTTCCCCCCAGATTTATTGAAGTACAATTGATGTATAAAATTGTAAGATATTTAAAGTGTGCAACGTGATGACTTGATATACATTGTGAAAGGACCCGCTCACGCACACGAGTTAATTAACCCATCCATTACCTCACGTATTTACTTTTTCTTTCTTTCTTTTCTATTTTGTGAGAACATTTAAGTTCTACTCTCTTAACAAATTTCAGTTATACAGTGCGGTCTTATCAACCAGTCACCATGTTACAGATTAGATCCTCAGAACTTAATCCTCTTACTACTGAGAGTTTGTATGCTTTTACAACTCCACCCTATTGATTTCTTCAGGGAAAGAAATCATTAACTGTAACACCCTTTGGAATTCGGTTAAATTCAACTCAAATTTGTATTGAGTGTTCCCTGCAAAAAATGCCTAATGTTTTCATGCCTCTAATTCCCAGCAGGGAGAGATACTAGTATGGTGTGAGAATGTAGGTAGAAAAGGGGTTGACTCATAATGCCTTGGAGAATCAGGGAAAACTTCTTAGAGAAAAAGGTACCTGAACTGAGCCTCGAAGGATGAGAAATATTTCCTTAGGTAGAGAAAGACATTTGAGGCATAGAGGATGGGAGGAATGAATGTAGAGAGGCAAGTGTTTGCTGAAATGCATGAGCTGTGATCGTCTACATGTCCACATCATATACACTAACTACTATAAAGTAGTTTGTAGTAGATTATAAGTAGTTTACTTGGACTACTATGAAATAGGATAACAAATTAAGTTCAGCTAGTCCAGCCATTCGTTGTTACAAGTAACAAAATCATATCAGCTAATGTCTAACTTGCTACAGGGACACATGGGGACTGCCACTGAGGCAGCCTTTCTAGGGTTCAGGAAAAGAGTAGCCTCAGAAGATACAGTGAGGTAGAGATTTGCAGAGCTGATGAGCCGAAGAGAGTGAGAAGGAGAGCCTGAGACAGAAAATTAAGGTCCCATATGTAGAGCTGAATCAAGAGACCCGAGACAGGCTAAAAATCTAGCAGCCATTCAAGTGAATTTTCTGATAAATATAGTCCTGACAAGTATAGTTTCCTCGCTGTCACATTTCCAGGGCTCTTTCAGTACCTCTGATAGATGGATGCATGTGCATCTCCTTAATCGAGCTCTAAGCCCATTTTCAGGCCTGAGATTGCCAAACAGCTGATTGCTGGGGGCTGCCTCCCTCCCCACAGCTGGGCAGGGACATCTGCTATGGATGCAAGTTCTCCATCAGGACTCCTGCAGTGGGTACAGGCACCTGTGCTGCCCTCACCTCTGAGCTAGGCACTTCAGACCAAAGAAATTTATGTATAATCCCTATGCTTGAAGACCTTCGAATCTAGACTCCTCGGGAGGGTCCAATGTTTGCTTTTTCTTTTATCTTGATTGATCTTAGGGTAGAGTGTCTAGCTTCATCCTAGGCAAAATTGCAAAGTATACTAATAATCACTGCTAGAGACTTACAGTCATACCAGAAACTGAACTAATCAGACTCTTAAGAGAAATTAAGTGATTTTCCATAGATCAACCAACTATTTAAATCATGGAGCTGGGATTTGAACCTAGATCTTCCATACTTCAAAGCTCCATCCCTGTGCCCTATGGGCACCTCGCTTGGCTCTCCATGTTACCAACCAGCTCAAGTGTCAGCTGACAACAAAGGAAGGTGTGTTAAAAATTTTCTCAAGATCTAAAGGAACAGAGTTATAGTGTTGATGACAGGCATTGAGTCTGATGTGGCTGGGAAAGGGGCCTGACCTATGACCATTTTTTCCCACTTATTCACAAGGCCCACCTCACTGTGATTGAGATGGTGTCATCAAATTCTGTACTTACCATATTCATACAACACAATGGGACTCTGCAGTGAGCCATTTTATTATTTCCATCAAAACAGGAGCTTATAACTTAGCCAAGTCATTGAACCTCTCGACTTCATTCTCTTTACGTGTGCAGTGACAGGGTTTGGCTGGCTGCTCCCTGTGTAACCTTTCAGTTCTGATTTCCTTTGCCATTAGAGGTTGAATCTTTAGTTTATATTGTAGTAGTTCTGGTGGGTGTGGTTTGGTTTGCCTTGATTTGGTCTTTCCAAACTATGATAAAAGTTCACTCATTTATTCGACACCTATTTCTTTGGCGCTCTA
Organism: Tonatia bakeri; assembly: GCA_004024845.1. Taxonomy (NCBI): domain Eukaryota; kingdom Metazoa; phylum Chordata; class Mammalia; order Chiroptera; family Phyllostomidae; genus Tonatia; species Tonatia bakeri. The sequence continues at coordinate 5,418 of PVIA01013570.1, read as the reverse complement.
TAATTCCAAACATTCTAATTTAATATTTTAATGACTTTTCAATGTATGGCATCTACTTGTTTATTTAATGTTTGCCAGTGGGATTATGGCTATTACTAGCAAGAAATTGAAAAAGTTATGATAACTGAATTTACAGGATTTTAAACAAAGCAGGGATTTGTTTAGCGTGTGAACTTTGCATCCACATTTACAAGTACAGTATTTCTCTCTTCAGCGTCATTAACCACAGGCTAGAGGAAGAACCTGAGCTAAGAATGTGTGGGGAAAAGTTATAGACTCAGAACTAGGCAGGGAATGCAACTTACAGAGGGTTTTTTTTTTCTCTGCCTTCATCTTTCATATACCAGCTATCACATTGTTTCCAACAGAGAGCAGGGCAGAACAGGGATCCCCAAGCTGCTGACTGGCAGACATTAGGGGCCAAAAGCAGGTCCTGGGGTGTTAAAAGGAAAGAAGTGGGCAAGGAGTGAGGTTTCTAAGGTGTATTTCAAAGGGGCTGAAGGAAGAAAATGATTGACTTTCCTTCTACATCTAAAACATTAGGACCTAGTATATATAAAACAAGGCTAAACCATTGCAGATCATCCTATTTTCTGACCCTGTAACTCCGGACACGCCCTTTACAGCAGAGATAAAGCATTAAATCCATCTGTTCCACTCTCCCAGGGTCTGGATTTCCCATGGCCAAATTCTTCCTCTCTTAGTTTCTACATCCTTGACTATTGATTATCAGCTTTTTAGGTACAAGAACATTAAATTAATTATTTTTTAAAACTTATGGGCTTTATTTTATTCATTTTTAATATATCCATTACATATTAAACAAAAAAGAAAGTCAAATGAACTATTTATAAATTATTAAATAAAAACACAGGAATATATATTTGTATTTATAGAGCTTTTTCTTCTCTTCTAAACTAATCAAATGTGTTCTCCTGCCATTTTATGATTTAAAAAAGTATGCTCTGGCTGGTGTGGCTCAGGGGGTTGAGTGCCGGCCTGAAAATGGGAAGATCGCAGGTTTGATTCCCAGTCAGGGCACATGCCTGGGTTGCAGGCCAGGTCTTCAGTTGGGGGCATACAAGAGGCAACCTGTCAAAGTATCTCTCATACATCGATGTTTCTCTCCTTCTTTTTCTCCCTCCCTTCCCTTCTCTCTAAAAATAAATAAAAACAATATTTTAAAAAAAAGTTAAATAGTGTATGCCCTAGAATAAATGGGGAGTGGGCTTAACAGCCACAGGACCCAGTTGCCCTACTTCTCCTTCCCTGTCCTAAGCAAGTTCCTGTTTATCCCTGTGGGCTCTGTAAATTGACTGTTAATAATTAATTAACACCTAATAATTAGAGGAGGATTGTGTGCTCACAGTTACCATGGACAGTGTTTGGCAGGTTTACCATCTTTGTCAATCAACTTTTGTTGAACTTGTACTCTATGTAAGAGCATAGAGTGAGCACCAGAGATACTAAGAGGCGGGTAAACTATCCTTTTTTCTTAAGAAGTTTATAACATATTTAACAAATGAGATTATTTATGTAAGACAAATAACAGTGGAAAATTGTGGTTTGGGTTCCAACTGAGAGTTCTACAGGCATTCCAAGAAAGAAGGGAAAATTTCCTGTTGGATAGAAGGGGGATGGTTCCAGAGAGGAATGGGCCTAAATTAGACTTTGGGGATGAGCAAGGATTCGGCGGGTGGAGTGTGGTGAGGAGAGGAGACCCAGCAGCGGAGAGAGTGAGAGACAAGGTGGGGATGCAAGTGACGGATGAGACTCAGGAGGCTGGAATGCCTCCCCCACATCGGAAACAAAGCTGGAGAGGAAGGCCAGGGGCATTGTAGAGGGCCTTGAGGCTTAGAGTATTTTTTAAGAAGAGAGCTTTTTAGGTTTTGTTTTTTTGTCTTTGTTTGTTTTGTTTTTTAGGCAGGAGCTAAGTGACATTTAAAGGAAAATGATATAGTAGCAGTATAGAAGACATGGCAAGGAAAAGATAAGGAGGAAATTTAAGAAACTTGATAAAGTAAGACCCAGAAGAATTTCACTAATGGTGGATTGTAGGATGAGGGGAAGATCCTTTTAAGCTTTTAAGCTTGTGTCTATGGCAGTGCTAGTAAGAGAGCTAGGAAAATCTAAAGAGGGGGCTTGAATAGGGTCAAAATCACTGACGTGATTTTGAGGGGGCTGAGTTTGAGGGGACCATGGAACAGCCAAGTGAAAATATTTATTGGAAAGAAATGTAAGAGCAACCAGGGATATGCATTTAGCAGACAAAAAATCAGGAGAACAACCAATTTTGGTTTTTTCCTCTCAGAATAAAGACCAGAATACTAAAAAGTAGCTAAAAGTGCATAATGGAAGAACTAGGAATTAGGAAATTGTGAACTGCTTAGCATAATTGCAGTGTGGGTAAAGTGTTTGTAATTTTTTTCTTTATTGTGAATGAAAGGACAGTAATGGAAGGCTCCAGGTACTGGAGGGCTGGGAATGGCGGCCATTGGTTGCTATATCACCACGTCACTGATTGATATTTGGAGATACCCTGCTAGGTTTTAGCCTCAGTGTTTTAGAGTTGCAGAGACGTTGAGAGCCTCCATACCCGAGATGAGGAAATGAAAGCTGAGAGACGGTCCCTGGCTTTCCCACAGCCTCACAGTGAGTGAGAAGTCAAGGTGGGTCTCAGTCCAGTGTTCTTCCCATTCCCCTGCCCTGCCAGTCAGCAGATGCCCTGCCTTCCTGACTCTCTGGGGGAGCATTTGTACATAGTTCTTTAGTGGGAAGCCTGGTGAAAATGTTAACAGGCTGCATTATCAAAAGCAAAATGGACAGCTTGTGAAGAATGCCAAGTGCTTGCCAAGTGACTTGTCTTCAGGAAAGAGAACCATTTTCCAGTGACATCAAAACAAGATGAAATGGGCAAAATCTACACAGAATGATATCCTTGTAGTATGCTTAAGCAGCCCTGGAATAGATCTCAAGTGAGGTTGTTCTGTTATACATACTTTAAAAGTTCTTTTTAAAAAATATTTTATTTTATTTATTTTTGGAGAGAGGGGAAGAGAGAGAGAAAGAGAGGGACAGAAACATCAATGTGTGGTTGCCTTTCACATGCCCAACACTGAGGATCTGGACCGAAACCCAGGCATGTGCCCTGACTGAGACTTGCACTGGCGACTCTTTGGTTCACAGGCCAGTACTCTCAATCCACTGAACCACACCAGCCAGGGCTTTACTTACTCATTCTTGTCCCAACTTGTTCCAAAAAAGGAAACAGAAATAGTGCAACAAAAGATTTAGGAATCATCATATAGCTTTTTAGCAAAACCAGCCCCAATGTGTTCTGGTCTCTTTATGAAATATTTTTAGGACTTTTCTTCTTGTGCCAAACTTACCAGATGTGGTAAGAAACTAGTCACTGGTTGGCTTCAGTATACTTTAGTGCTAGGGAGGACATGTATGAAATAGGCTGAAATCGTAAAAGAAATAATAGAACTAATGATACATTTACATTTTTCATTGATTAATTAAAAAATGTTGACTATTTCTTATATCTAGGTTACAGTGCTGTTGAATGCTACTAACAGCTGGTTATAAGTCACAGTATCCTTAGTGGGAATAGTGACAGTTGAAAAGAATGGCCAAGGCAGGTTTATGAAGGGCATGAGACAAAAGGCAGAGGTTTTTGTTGTTGTTGTTGTTTGTTTTTTAAATAAATCCCCATTTGAGAATATGTTTACTGATTTGAGAGTAGGGAGGGGGAGAGAAAGAAAGAGAGAAACATTGATGTGAGGGAGAAACATTGATCAGTTGCCTCCCCCACGTACCCTGGCTGAGGATCAGACACACAACCTATGTATGTGTCCTGACCGGGGACAGAACTTGCAGTCTTTTGGTGTACAGGACGATGCTCCAACCAACTGAGCCACCTGGCCAGGGCAGAGGGTTTTAAGGCAGGGAACCTGCAGGGACTGAGATCCTCAGGTACAAATACATGTGATGTGGCTTTGTGGGTGGACTAGTTCTATAGGGATAATTGTCCTTTTACTGGCAAGAGAACACTGTTCACCCCTGTAAATGGTGTGCAGGCTGTGGGCTATTCTCCTAATTGAGGCTACAGATTTGCAGGGTTTGTCTATGATTCCCAGCTCCTGGAGTCGTTGTTCACTGGGAGGTAATGAGAAATCATAGTCATCCTAAAGACTGGATTTTATTCTATTCTTCTTTCTAGCAGTTCTGAAAGTGCCAACGGCAGATCCAAATTGGATTCATCTGAACTATGAAAAAATTCTCCCAGGAGAGCCGGCAGTAACCTGGTTTCCCCTCTCACCTAAAAATGGCTTTGGTAACTGCTGATCTATTTCACATGGTACTACTAACTCAGCCTTGTGATTCCAACCTTGTGAACTCTGCAACTGCTTCTGCTCCAGCAGGGGGAATTCTTCCTGATGACCAGTTAAGGGTTCACCATGTTGATATACCCCCATCTGCAAATTAGGGTCACCCTAGGGCTTCAGGGAGCTTTCTCTAAAGCTCAGTGCTCTTTCCTTTCATAATTCTCTTGGGAGTCTCTCTTACCTTTCACTGTCTTCCCTTTCTTCCACTCAGGACTGACCTAGTAAAAATAGAGTGACAGTTTATTTATTTATTTTCTTTGAAGTAGGTATTTCCTCTTACTGGGGCAACGCTGTGCTCTCCACCTCTTGCATGGAGTATCTCGGAGAGGCTCTTAACTTCCACTTAGATGAACCCAGGGAGAGAATGTGTTTGAAAGGCTGAAATTGAAGCGAGTCAAACTAGGATAAGAAATTGAGTACATTTTCCTGACTGGACCCTTAGCTCACAAAGCATTCAGACTCACAAATCAGGTTCTGAAACATGTATGTGAATCAATTAAGCAAATCAGAAGAGACCCTGGAAGTAATACGGGCTGGAACTGTTGATATGTTTTGATGTCTTAAATGAGGAATTCTTAAATTTAAAATACTTATCTCTAGCCACTGGGTGGTCTTCTTGTGTGTGATAGCATGCTGGCCTTCTTTATTTTCTGACTGATGTTGACACATAGTAACTCAACCAAATTACTCTATTCTGACTGATACATTAAGTAATCAAAGAGAATTAACATGGCAGGGGCATGGAGGCCAGAGGATCTCTATTATTCCATATGCTGACATACAGAAACTCTGTGGCTCCTGAGCTGGGAATTGCCCACCCTCTGTGTGTTGCCCTCTTCTCACTGGCTCGGGGCACTCTGAGGTTGCTGGCCACGGTGGCACATCAGTTGTAAGTAGATTCAGTGTGGAAACATCCCTTAGGAAATCACGCTCTCTTGCTCTTCGAGCCCAGTGGTGGCACAGGGATATATTTCTGCCAGTGAAACTTTCTGTGATGCAATAAAATAGGATGGTTTCTTTCCCCCGC
>PVIA01013569.1:0-31601 GCA_004024845.1 Tonatia bakeri | reverse complement strand
TGGACCAGAAGGAAGAAAGAAACATACAATCAGAAAAGAATGAAGAAACAAGAATTCAAAAAAAAAAAAAATGAGGAGAGGCTTAGGAACCTCTAGGACATCTTTAAATGTTCCAGTATCTGAATTATAGGGGTACCAGAAAGAGAAGAGGAAAAACAACAAGTAGAAAACTTATTTGAACAAATAGTAAAGGAGAACTTCCCCATTCTGGCAAAGGAAATAGACTTCCAGGAAGTCCAGGAAGCTCAGAGAGTCCCAAAGAAGTTGGACCCAAGGAGGAACACACCAAGGCACATCATAATTACATTAGCCAAGGTAAAAATGAAGGAGAGAATCCTAGAAGCAGCAAGAGATAAGGAGACAGTCACCTACAAAGGAGTTCCTATCAGACTGTTAGCTGATATCTCAAAAGACACCTTGCAGGCAAGAAGGGGCTGGAAAGTATTCAAAGTGATAAAAAGCAAGGGCCTACAACCTAGATGACTCTATCCAGCAAAGCTTTCATTTAGAATGGAAGGGCAGATAAAGTGCTTCTCAGATAAGGCCAAGTTAAAGGAGTTCATCATCACCAAGCCCTTATAGGAAATGTTAAAGGGACTTATCTAAGAAAAAGACCAAAAATATGAACAGTAAAATGACAGCAAACTCACAGTTATTAACAACCACACCTAAAACAAAAGCAAACTAAGCAAACAAAGAGCAGGAACAGAACCACAGAAATGGAGATCACATGGAGGGATAGCAACAGGGGAGTGGGAGGAGGAGAGGGGGGAAAAGGTACAGAGAATAATAAATAGCATAGATGGTAGGTAGAAAATAGACAGGGGGAGGGTAAGAATAGTATGGGAAATGTAGAAGCTAAAGAACTTATGACACATGGACATGAACTAAAGGGGGGGAATGTGGGTGGGAGAGGGTGTGCAGGGTGGAGGGGAGTGAAGGGGGGAAATGGGACAACTGTAATAGCATAATCAATAAAATATATTTTAAAAATGTATGCAAAAAAATGGGGGTTGGGGTGGGGTCAGGGAGGGAGAATTGGGTCACATGCTTACAGAGAGGAACTTTACATTATAATATAACAAATATGTTAGGATGTTTTCTAAATGTTACTATTTTGAATTAATCACACACATCCTCCCTCAAAACCCTTCTTACCAAGTTTGCTCCAGAGCTGACCTCATGTAAAGTAAAAATTAAAAGCACTTGAAACTGCTGTTTGTTGCTAGGAAAATTAAGATCATTACCAGCACACTCAACTGCCTACCCTATCAGGAACACATATTTTGTAATGCCCCATTTACAATTTTGAAATTAAATTCATAGACACTCAACCTACCAACACTTAAAATTTCAAACAACTAGTGTCCTAACTGTAATATAAGAGAAAGGGATCTATCGTATACATTTCAGTGTGTCAGTGAGGTGCAACCACCGACACAGATACTGTAACTGGACATTGGCACCTTTGCGTAAAACACCCGTGACTGTGACGGCACCGGCATTGTCTTAACGTCTCAGATACCAAAAGCAACATTGTTGTGGGCGATGTGATGTTCTGAAATGGTGAATAACTCTTAGTTTCTAACAAATCAATTTAGCTGCATTCTGGTAAAATTCAGGGTACGTTTATGGCAGTCAATATCCTGCTTGCCAATATTCCCAGTTCTCCTTTTCCCAGATCCTAGTCGGATTGAACTTTCTAATTCCCTTGACCTTAGAGTGGCAGGTGACTTGCTTTCACTGATGAAACGTGTGTGAGTGGTGTCTGTCACTTCAGGGCTGAGGCATTTAGTGTTGACGTAAAACTCTGCTCCAAGTGATGGGACCTGCAAAAGCCCAGGTGCCCAAGTGAAGTACAGAGAGAAACGAACTCCTGTTATGTTAAGCCGCTGAGATTTGGGGTTGTTACTGAAGCATAGCCTGAGACCACATTAAAACTGTTACCCCCCAAAAGTTTGTTTTTATGCAGAATGGAATTAGGCTCTAAGCTCCGACCATTATAAGCTTTCCATTACATGACTGTCTCAGGATCGGAGAGTCCTGAAGGAGGCTGGACAACTGTTTGTCATTACTAACAACCTCACACCCCAGTCCCCCCCACTCCTCAATCATTCTCTACACATTCCCCACGCCAGCGAAAACAACAGGCCTTCAGGGACCAGACAGATCATGAAAAACTAGAGAAGGGCTGGACCAAGGTGCCCAGACTTCCAAAGGCGAAGCCATTGTCCACTCTGCCAGTTTGTTACCCTCAGGAACACTGAGTTGCCAAATCTACTGTTTCAAGACAAGGCCAAAGTCCAGAGTTTTATGCAAAATATTTATGATTTCTTAGTATCTTCCGACAACTAAAAAAATCTGAATTTAAAATTTAAACATTCTGGGAGTCAAACCAAACAGCTCTGGTTTGATGAGGCCCACATGCAGTACTATGCAAACAAAGTGTCAAATGCTGCAACATTTGGGTTTCTACTTTGACAAATCCCCTTCTTTCCCAAGTGACAGAAAGAGGCTGTAATTCCTCACAAGTGCAGGGTGCTTTGCCCAAGCCAGACGGTTGGGTAGCAGTCATCACAATTGCTAACATTCACCCTGTGCTCCTTACTGCAAAATCTTGTTGAATGAAGAGGTAAGTTCTGTGACTGTCACATTTAACTAATAATGATGGGGACTGAAGAGTGGGAAATTTTTAGTTTTAGGTAATAGTTAATAAGCCTAGTAGTTAACACATATGAAAAGCTGTTGTTTCAGGAACTGCAGGTATGGCCCCCCCACCCGACTCTAGGAGACCACAAGGGACTGACCTTTGTGCTCCAGAAGAGACCAGAAGCAACCAAGGTGGTGTCCCAGCCACTGTGTTCCGGGTAGAGACAGTCCACCGCCCAGAACACAGATGAAGAAAATGACCATTGACTGGGTGAAAACATGTCAGGGAAGCTGCCAGACTGCAGCTTTCATCTGACTCACATCTTTCCTGGATTCCAAATCCCTCGCCTACACTTTTGCCCCTTATAAGGCAGCTGGCTCGAAAGCCAAGGGAAGGCGGTCTGTGAGGGTACAAACCTGCCGTCTTCTCAGATCGCTGGCCATCTGAATAAAGTGCCCATACAGATTCGAGCTTGCCCTGGCTGGTGTGGCTCAGTGGATTGAGCACCAGCCTGCAAACCAAAGGGTCACGGGTTTGATTCCCAGTCAGCCCGCATGCCTGGGTTGCAGGCCAGGTACCCAGTAGGAGGCACTGGAGAGGCAATCATACATTTATGTCTCTCTCCCTCTCTTCTGTCTAAAAATAAATAAAATCTTTCAGAAAAAAAGATTCAATCCCTGTCTCTGCATATTGGATCTGGTAGGTTACAGGCAGCCCAACGCCCCTTTTCTGGTTTCAATAGCAAGAATCCAGGCCTCTGGCTTCCAATCCAATGCCGTGTGCTCTTCCCTGCTAAACTTCTATTATTCAGTTAATTTTGAAAAGTACTCTTTCCTGTCTCTGTCTCAGAATTTCCCTTCCTGCTTTTTTTAGGGCTTGTGCTGAAGACTTCCGGAGAAAAATGACGGAATAGAAAAACTAAAATAGGAAATGGAAACTAAAAAGAGGAACTAGTGTCACAGAAGAGGCCGCGGGGCTCCATTCCTGGCTACGCTGCGCGCGCCTGAAAGCGGGGAGCAGGCAAGCCAAGGGTGACGCCCTGAAACCCACGGCTTGGTTCTGACAGGTGCCTTCCCGAACACACCTACAGTGCAACGAAGGAAGGAAAGGAGAGGGGTGAACAGAGAAGGACCCGGCGACAGCAAACAGTGACCGCGAGCGCGAGGCGCGACCGCCGGCGGCGCGAGCTCGCCGCCGCCAGGGCCACGTGACGCGGCCAAAATGGCCGCCGACGGGGGCGACGGCTGCCCGGCGGGGCGCGGGCCAGGTCCGGAGCCGGGAGAAGAGTTTGAGATCGTGGACCGGAGCCAGCTGCCTGGCCCGGGGGACTTGCAGAGTGCGGCCAGGCGGCGGGCGGCGGCGGAGGGTTGGTCCGCGCCCATCCTAACTCTGGCGCGCAGGGCCACGGGCAACCTGTCGGCCAGCTGCGGGAGCGCGCTGCGCGCAGCCGCGGGGCTCAGCGGCGCGGACGGGATGGAGGGCGCGGCGCGCACAGGTAGGTCCGGCGAGTGCGCTCTGAGATGCTCCCAGCGGGACATGCGGCCCTTGACTGGAAGCCGGGGGTCGAGAAGAGTTGTAAAAAGCCAACGTGTTCACACGCCTGGCTTGCCCTCTCTTTTCTGTACCCCCTGTGGCCACGCCCCAATGAGCACGTGGGCTTCGGGGGTTGAACTCCCACTTTCATTCCCCAGACCACGTCCTTATTTTCATTGGTGAACTTTAGGAAAATGTACGAATTTGAGCATAGGTTATCTGTGTAAGTTTTAAAAATACTTATGTGAATTCAGGAGTGTTCTCTGTTGTAAATCGCAAATGCCAGCCCAGCTCACACCTTCAGGTGTGATAGCGCCTCTACAGTCCCGGAGGACTCGCCGCACCAAAGTGGAAGGCTGGAGGTGCGAGTGCGGGCGCGGGCGTGAGGCCTGAGCTCCTGAGCTCCACCACAGTACTATGGAATAGCAGGACCACCACCTGCCTCACTGTGTGCTGGACCCAGCACCACACTTCGCCCTGCCTGTAAAGTGGCGGTTTGTTTGATTGACTAGATGATGTCTTCCAGTCCTTTACAGCCCTTTGCCATCCATAAAGAGTTTCAGCACATTTGTGAGAAGAATGGAAACATTAAATGTGTGACTTTCTAGCCTACATGTGACTAGTGGCTACCTATTGCATAGCGCAGTGAGAGCATTTTCTTCATAGAAAGTGCTGTGGAGCAGAGCTGACCGAAGATGGCAGTGCCCCCCTGAGAAGCGTTAGTGTGCCTCAAAGCTTCTGTCTTGTCCACTGGTAAATTTGTTGTAGAAGTCAGCATGGACACCAGAATAATGAACTGTAAAAATTTCAGTGGTTAAAAAAAAATGGAGTAAATTTTGGAATCCGACTTCTTTTGAGGTTCTAGCAATAAAGAGTAGGTCTAGAAAGTAATGAGAGAGCCCGTTCAATCCAGATACCTGGTTCCTACAAGCCTGCCACCTTTTACATGTCACAGGGTATCTGTACACCAACCCGCTGGCAGTCAGTCCAGAGAGTCAGGGCCGGGGGTCTTCCGGAGGTCTCTCAGATAGTTCGTGGCACGTAGTAAGCAAATAATAAATTTATCTGTTCACTAATAAAATGTGCCAGTGCCTAGAACAGTGCCTAGCATACAGATGCATATAGGGGTATGGGAAAAATAGGTTTACAGTTGTTCATATGGAAAGTAACACAGTAAGTAATAAGTAATGCATGAATAAACTTTCACATACAGCTGTAAAACTACTTTTGCCCCATCCTGTATTTGAAAAATACTTGTTTTTCATTTATATTAGTGCTGAATAATATCCAGTAGTTATATCATGCCAGATGTTAGTCTTAGATCTCCAGCATGAATTCATTGTACCTTCATGATACTATGGAATAGCAGGACTGGCTTCTTCATGTGTAGTCACTGTGTAATCAGCGTGGTCACCCAGAACCAGGCATTGAGAAGTTCCTACACTGGAAATTTTCAGTAATTGTACTCTTGAGTCTGTGTTTTGTACATGAAGTCCAGGGGAACAAAGGAGCATGTAGGGAAGGAGGGACCTCGGAGCCTGGCCCATGGGGGTCCCACCTTCCACTGCCTCCCTAAAACAAGTTCCTGGCCCCCCTGGCCCATTAGGCCTTTCCCGGGGCTTTTCCCTATCCCTTCCTGACCCAACTCCATGACCACTGCTGGCCCAGGGAGGGTTGGGGGTCACACCTGGTGAAGCCCAGGACAAAACAGTCAGGCTGGCAGCACCACAGCACACTAAGAGGCAGCTGGGCAGGGGCCTCTCCGCCACCCCAACCAGAGAGATACACACTGCATCTCCACAGGAAGGAGTGATGCCTTAGGACCTGCAAAGGGGAGATTGACTTCCTTGCTTCCTCCCAAGTAGCCAGCCCCTTATAATAGGTACCATTATTATCCCTGCTTTATACAGAGGGAAACTGAATTCAAGAGAAGTAACTTGACCCAGTTATTTAGAAATGGCAGAGGCAATAATGGAACACAGACACTTGCCTCTTGAGGCCATGCTCAGTTATGACAACTTGATGCCTCGACACCTCTGATTTTGTAAGCAAAATGCCATAAGATGTACACATGGATTTTTAATTGGACAATTTATAGAAAATATTCAGTGAATAACTGCCACTCAGACCTGGCAAAAACTGTGAGCATGGCTCACCAAGGGCTGAAACTCAGGGGCAGCTGGGATGAGCTGTGTGGCTGATCCCCAAAGGTGGCCTTGATTTGAAGCCAGCCAGTAGGACAGGAAAAGCAGGTTAGGCCCTGGCTGCTGTGGCTCAGTGGACTGAGTGCCAGACTGTGAACCAAAGAGTTGCTCGTTCAATTCCCTGTTTAGGGCACATCACTGGGCTTCGGGCCAGGTGCCCTGTGTGGGGAGCGTGAGAGGCAACCACACATTGATGTTTAAAAAAAAAAAGCAGGTTTGGAAAAGACGGCCCCCAACCCCCACCCTTCAGCCAGGGCCTGCTCATTCCTCTTGCCCATTGATCTTCCACAGCGGTGATCTGCTTCCACGGTACTCTTGCCAGAAAAAAAGTTTTGGGTAATAGAGGTTAAAAGGAAATGCTGCAGAATGTTGTGGAATGCTGTGTGTTTGTTTTGCAGTGCTGTCCCGTGTGGGGTCTGGGAGCACAGCATGCCACCGTGATTGTGCTTAGAGCTGCCTCGTTTTGGGTGTTTTCTTTTTTAGGGTAATAAATGTGCATGGTAAAACCAAACCAAACACAACATGCAAAAGAAGACTCAGTGCAGAAGTCCTCCATCCCAGAAACTGTCCCAGCCCTCCTGAGAGATCTGCGCCTGTGGCCCATCCTTTCATTTCTGCACAAAGGACGCGTGCACACACACACATCACTTCCACACCTGCACTGTGGTGTGCTGCCTCCACCTAGAGGAGTAGCAAAACACATGCATTCCCCGTGCCCAGCACAGTGTCTCTCACATGGGCACTCACTGAAGGAGGCATTCTTTGATTCTACATGTGCCGTTAGGTAGGTGGTGGGTATGCCTTTCTCTGTCTTCTTCCACAGCAAAGTTTATTTTGTGGCACAAACTCCTTCCAAAAGGAAGCTCAGTAACTTCTGTCACTTCACAGTGCAGTTTTCTTTCTTGTCACTATAGGATGACACCATACTCTAAGATAAAATCTTCCAAGAAATCAAAGATCTACTCAAAACTAAAACTTAAATCTACTAAGAATCTTGTCACTTCTATGTAATTCAGAATCTAACAAAAAACCCTGTACAGCCCACTCCCCATCCTGAATACTTATTCTCTGTACTAGATGTTACAACAAACTAGCAGCCCTTTGAGCTGATTGTGGCTGGTAGTTGCGTTTTTTTTTAACATTTTTTATTTTTTTTATTTACTTTTTTAAAAAAGATTTTATTATTTTTAGAGAGGGAAGGGAGGGAGAAAGAGAGAGAGAGAGAGGGAGAGAGAGAGGGAGAGAAACATCAATGTGCAGTTGCTGGGGGCCATGGGCTGCAACCCAGGCATGTGCCCTGACTGGGAATCGAACCTGTGATGCTTTGGTTTGCAGCCCGTGCTCAATCCACTGAGCTACACCAGCCAGGGGGTAGTTGAATTTTTTTCTATCTTGCAAGTATAAACACATTCAAAAATATTTTTTTAGGCAATTAGCAGGTTTTACATAAAAATTCAAATCATCAGCTTCTGAAAACTATTGACAACATTCTTCCAGCAGGAAGGTGGCAGCTGCATGTTATCTGCAACTCTGCCTGTCTCTGCCAGGTTCATGGAGGTTAAGCCCCTGCCCCCTAACAGGGTCAAGGTCGAGATCACTGACAGACCATTTATTTACCAATTTCATAAGTGTAGAATTTTGTGACACTCTGTGTGTTGTGTTCAACTATTATTAATGAACCTTAGGGATCCAAGTTCACATAGCTAGTAATCTTGGCGGAGGTGAGAACAGCACCAGGTGTTAGACCAATTGAGTCAGACCGGACCTGAGTCCACCAACCTCAGTTACTTGAGTGCTGGCTGGGAAAGAGTTCAGAGCCAAGACTCCAACTGTAAGAGAAAGTTTATGTAGAAAGTCACAGCAGTAGAAGGAATGGGTTCAGGAAACAAAAGAAGTGCCTTTGGGGCTTAGGAGAGAGGAAGGTAATGGTAACACGCCTGAGGTTGGGAGAGGCACAGATGGACGTGCTCCTGAAACAACCACTCTGGGTTCTATTGCGGGCTGCTGGAAAAGAAACCCCGTGACTCCCAAAGCCAGAGTCTTATGAAAAGGAAAGGATCTATTTATTCAAAACTTACACAGAATTAAAACAATGGTGGAATTTTCCCATTAAGCCCCACTCCCTTAAAAACAAAAGAAATACGCAGAGACACACACGGTCCTGCCTCCCCTTGCCAAACCAGGCCAGTCAGGGGTGCTGCGTCTCAGGAAAAGAAGCAGAAGTCTGTAGCTCAGCTGGACAGGTTCCTGTTCAGCTTCTCCAGGTCGTCGGTGCTTGGCTGGGCTGTCCCTCTTAATCCAAAACCACGTGGCCTGCATGGCCCCTCCTCATGGTGGGTTGGTGGGGACCCTCTGCAAACCATGTGGCCAAGGCCCCTGCAAGGCTGCTACATCCTGCTTTTCTGCTCCTTTGTAAGCTGTGGGACTTCCTCCAGAACTCCATTTCCGACTCCTCCCACAAAGGGTTACACCTGCCAGTACTCTGGTTTCTTGGGCTCTTTTGGCTGCCATTGTTAGTCTGGGCAGGGTCCCTGCCCCCTCCCAGCAGTAGGGACTGACTCCAAGCTGCTCCCAGGGGCAGCAACAGGGAACCACCTCCCCGTTGCTTCAGGGATTAGAGTAACACCCATCTCCCTGACTTGGAGGGAGGCAGGCACACCTGTCAGCATTACTGAAACAATGGCCAAGTTCTTTAGACGTGCAAAGTAACTTTCAGCCCCACTCTGCTTCCCCTTCCTCCAGCCATGTTTGTAGAGGTTTTGGGGACCTCTAGCTCAGCACCCTGTTACACTCCTGGGAGCACTGGGTGCTCCGTCCTCAGGGCTTTTAAGGGTGGAGATTTTAGGGGAGTTCCCAGGGAGGATGCCAATACAACAGTCATCAGTGTCCAGGTGTGTCCTTTCAGGGTTGTGGTCTCTACTGACTGGCAGGTCCAGGACAGGGGGTCCTGAGGCAGCCATGGTGTCGTTTGTCTGGTTTCCTACTTTTCTGGGCCTGGAGCTGAAACACAACCAGGACCTGGATGCATTTGATGCATTTGATGCATTTGATCGGGTCAGAACCTCACTGTCCTAGGGGCTCACTGCTTAAAGGCTGTTATCCAGCCTCCTTGTGTGTCCCCATCTAAGGGGTCCAACACACATGACTGGGGACATGCCGGGGAGGAGAGGTCAGGGGAGGGTCTGAACCATGTGATCAGCAATATGAAAGGTCAGGGGGTCTAAACTGCAGGGCCAGCAATGTCACAGGTAGGCACAGGTAACCAGGTTCTTGGTGATTGCGGACAAAGAATTGAACTGAACACACGGAGAGTTTATAGCAGAGAGAGAGCAGACTCAATAAGCGATAGTACACTCCACAGAACATGGGAGCAGGCTGACTCTGAGCAGAGATTGACCTCAGGGGCTGGAGGGATTCTATTCTTATAGGGCGGATCCTTCCTGGCTAGTTTTGGTGGGCTTTTCTTGTGCAGGTACAAGTGGTTGTTATTACTTTAAAGCTATTGCACATGTGATTTCCTGTGATCTTCCTTGATTGGCCACCAGGGAAGGGGGTTGCACAAGGCTGATTTTTTATAATGCTATTATAATGAAGCAGGGGTCTTGTAGCATCTTCTGCACAGGTGCATTCGTGAATCAGCCTGATTCAGTGCTTTTCCAGAAAGCTGAACAACCGGTCTTAGAACAGGGTCTGTGTCCTCTGGGGTTTCCACCTTCCTAACTATCTCCTGCCTCAGGAATATGCTAGGGGAGGAAAGGCCACCCTGGGGACGAGGTGCGTGCTTTCCCAGTTTTGCCCGTTGCTAGGCACCTGGGGCTTTCTGCCCTGGTGACCTTCATACCTGGCCTACGGTCCTTGCTCTGTTCTTGTCTCTCTAACTGCTGACCACAGTAAAACAGAGATGAACTGACTTAAAGATCCTCCTGGCTCAAACTTTCCACATGTCTACACTGAGCACGAATGGGAATAGGTGACTCGCAGAGCAGGGGGTGGCGGATGAGATGGCTGCAGTGCAGGGCCCCTTCAGAGGGTCACTGGTGGGAGCCATTGCCACCTCCAGCACTGACCACCTGAAACACTAGTCTTCACATTTTTGGCTGACATGACCCACTAAGAAAACTTCAGCTTTTGAAGTTGACATGTAAAATTCTTTGTCATAATTTTAAAGTTTAGATTAAATTTTCTGGCTCATTGTAAATATTGACTTTATTCTTTTTTATTGATTTGCGATAAAGAGAAACATCAATTTGTTGTTCTGCTTATTTATGCATTCATTGGTTGCTCTTTTAAAAGATTTCATTTATTTATTTATTTTTAGAGAGAGGGGAAGGGAGGCAGAAACAGAGGGAGAGAAACGTCAATGTGTGGTTGCCTCTCATGTGCCCCCAACTGGGGACCTGGCCCATAACCTATGCCTGTGCCCTGACTGGGAATCAAACCCACAGCCCTTTGATTCACAGGCTGGCACTCAATCCACTGAGCCACACCAGCCAGGGCCATTGGTTGCTTCTTGTATGGGCCCTGACGGGAGATCAAAACTGGAACTTTGGCATATCAGGACAACATTCTAACCAACTGAGCTCCTGGTCAGGGCTTAAATATTGACTTTTTGAAAAACTGTTACATCACTAGTAAGTGTATCAAGTGGTGTGCAAATGCCTTCATGATTTGATAAGCACTAGTATTCATCTTAGAAATAAATAAGTTATTTAATATTTGGAAATTTTACATTTTTCCTTTCTTTAGTTCCTTGAACTTGAATTTCCATTCTGTTTCCATATGCTCTATAATTTTTTATTGGTCATCCTATCATATGTCTCAGACAAAACTATGTAAATAAAAATTTAATAAACTTTTCTTGTGGCTAACACTCTAAGTGTATAAAATTTTTTTATTCTGGAATGAATTACTATTAAAATTATTAGTGATGCTAAGTTGATAAAAAAAATTTAAGTACAATTTCATACATAGTTATACATAAATTTTCCATGGAACTGCCTCTGGGAGGAGCTGAATGGTCTTGGTTTTTTCGTTGAGCACATGTCTATGGATGTGTGAATATGATGTACCGATAAAATGCGATAGGACTCAGCATCGACTTTGTTCCAGTTTTACAGTTGCTTACAGATGTCATCCCGGAGAAACCTGGTTCGTATAAATAGGAAATACAAACGGACGGTTCCGTGAGAGCAGTGTTGCTCAAGTCTTTGAACTGCTAAGTTATGTGCCCGAAATCACATAGATCTCCTGTCACTTTTTAAAAAGCTTTTATTCAGAGCAAATGAGAATCACCTGACTTGCAAGAAAGGCTGCAACCTAGTCATATTAGAGAAATTTCTCCCCTGACCACTGTGGGTTGGTTGGTTGGGCATTACCCCTCAAGGCAAAAGTTCACCAGTTCAGCTCCCAGTCAGGGCACGTGCCTGGGTTTCAGATGCAGTCCCCGGTGCATAGCAGAGGCAACTGATGGATGTTTCTCTCCCGTCCTTTCTCCCTCTCTTCCCCCTCTCTAAAAAAAAAATAAATTAAATCTTTTAAAAAAATTTCCCAACCTTTGGGACATTTCCCCAAAAAGGCCCTACTAGGACTTATCCAATAGTAATTATGCTTGTAATTGTTTTACTTAATTAGCTCGTTTAACTCAGGACACTCAGAATGGCAGAGGACATCTAAATGTTGCTTATTTAATTACACCTTCACTGATACAATATCTTTTTGACAAATAGACTTAGTTTATGTGTATTTTAAATCCATTTTCATTAAAAACTTGGAGCTACCATTTGGCTTATTTAATTTATGGAGTATGGCCATCAAGTTAATGGCATATCCTAGGGTATTGAGTCTTGAGACTGGCTGAAAATAATTACATATTAATTTGGCGGGAGGTAGGGTGATTTTTTTTTTTAAACTTTCTAAATTTAGGATACCCAGCAGAGGGCTAGAAGTGATTCCCCTCCTGCAGACCAGGTTTCCTGAACTAAGTTCAGTAAATGAGGGATTGAAAGCTCTTCCTGTTAGGACACGTGTGGGACTTTCTGCACCCCAGGTCACAGCATCGAGAGGAAGATGAGGTAGGGAGTGAAGTGACATTCTTCTGGGGAAAGAGAGAAGAAAGGGTGCCTGTGGAACGGGAAGGCCTGGGAGTCATTGCCTTAAACCACCTGGGCCTGCCCAGCCCTCTGCAAGGCTCCCTGGACATGTATTGCCACCGGAAGACCACTGCCTACTTTAAGGTTAAATCTTTACAATCTTTGCTTCTGTGGTTATTGGTCTATTCAGGGTTACACCTTCCTCTTGATGAAGTTTTACAATTTTTTTTTTACCCATCATCTAATTCATTAAAAGTTTTCAAATTTATAAATGTAATACATAGGATTCCCTCAAAATTTAAAATAATTAAACCACCCCTGACCCAAACACTTAAGTCATTGTTCTCTCTCCACAACCAAGACGAAATGTTTAGATGGGTTTTCCTTTACTAGCAGCTAGTGTTAGGTTTTGCTGAGCGGATTGAGAATATTTAGCCGTACCCAGGCTGTCTCAAATCTCAATATTTACTTACCTAATATCTTTATGATGGATTCAGTCATAACATTGTTCTTTTCAATTTAGCTACACATGCACATGCTCTTCTATTTATGTGTCCATAGTAAGGTTCATAAAATAAAAACAGGTAAACAAAGGATTAACATCCGAAATATACATATCAATCCGAGTGAAGATTTAACAAGCAATTCAGATTTAGAAGACTGAACCTGACGATTAAGCTCAGTACCAATCAGACAACTGCAAATGAAACAACCCAGCCCCCTTCCAGCTGGCCCTTAGAAAAGCAGAGGGCGGTGATCCGGGCGGGGCGGGCACCCCCGGGCGCCCTTCTGGCCTTGGGGCAGTTTCCCCGGCCAGACTGTTCGACTTTGGCTGGACATTTTTACCAAGTTTCTGCAATGCGTTTCCTGAGTGTGGGGACACATTTGGCATGGCTATCTAATGCTGCTTGAACACACTCTTTACCCTGAAAGCGACAAGATTAATGGAGCTGAAATGGAAAGACAGCTGAGTTTTATTCTGACGGCTTATCAAAAAAAGTGTATAATTCGTAATTGTCTACTTATTGTGGATGAATGACTGGCAACAATGAGAATGTGAGTCTGGAACCCAGTGGCTGGGCTTCCCCAAAGGAACTCAGATGGCACCGTCACACGGTAGAGCAGGTTCCGGAATCCCTTTTGGCGAAGTGGACACCGCGGTCCAAAAGGCGCCCGTCCACCTGGGGGTGTGGCCTCCTGGGTTCGTCCAATAGAAATGTCTGGGGACGGAGCACGTCCTCCAGTGGGGGCGGGGCTCCCTGCTGTTTACTCCCCTTGGTGGGTGGAAAATGGAATGCTGGGTGTGGGAGAGGCGTACGATGCGAGTCTTGGTAGGGCCGTAGCCCTAGCATCGCGCAGAGCCGCCTGGGAGAGGCCTGGAATCTCAGACGGACCCAGGTTATCCACGCTTCTGTGTTCTGAGCAGACAGCCTGCCTCCCTCCTGGGTGGTCTTGCCTCTGTGGCCCCGCATCCAAGCTCCTCACCTGGGAGCACGTTCAGTCCACTGACGAAGCTGTCCCTGCTTCTGCCCCACAGCTTCCAAGTGCCAGATGATGGAGGAGCGTGCCAATCTGATGCACATGATGAAACTTAGCATCAAGGTCTTGCTCCAGTCCGCCCTGAGCCTGGGCCGCAGCCTGGATGCGGACCACGCCCCCTTGCAGCAGTTCTTCGTTGTGTTGGAGCACTGCCTTAAACATGGGCTGAAAGGTGAGCCTTGGCGTCAGGGGCTCAGCGTGCCTTCATCACTGCTGACGTCGTTCTGGTTGCTGCGATAACAGCAACGAACAGAACGCGACCTCCTGCCCGCAAGACATGTCTTTTTTCAGCAGCGCTGTCCAATAGAAATTGCCATGCAAGCCATATGTGCAATTTTTAAAATATTTTATTTATTTATTTTTTAGAGAGGAGAAGGGAGGGAGAGAGGGAGAGAAACATCAGTGTGTAATTGCCTCTCGAGCTCCCCTCACTGGGTATCTGGCTCACAACCCAGGCATGTGCCCTAGACTGGCAATAGAACTGGCTACCCTTTGTTTCGCAGCCACTGAACCACACCCGCCAGGGCCACATGTACAATTTTTAATGTTCTAGTAGCCGTATTAAAAACAAAATTAAGTAAGTGCAATTAGTTGTAAAGAAATATCTTATTGTATTGAATATATCCCAAATACAGTATTGTAATTTTAATGCATAATCACTATTTAAAAGCCCTATTAATGAGATAGTTTGCATTCTTTTTTATACTAAGGCTTAAACGTCCGCTGTGCTTTACTTTTATAGCCTGTCTCATTTGCACTGGCTGTCTTTCAAGTGCTCAGTAGCACATGAGGCTAGTGACTACCTTGGACCACGCAGTTGTAGAGGAGAACATACAGACAATAAGGGCAGAAACAAACTAACATACTTACAAAATGCTACAAATTCAAGGAAGCAAAATGCACTAAATGATAGAAAATCAAGGAAAAAACTTTTATGTTTTAAAATTAACTAATTTTTAGAGAGAGGGGAAGGGAGGGAGAAAGAGGGGGAGAGAAACATTGATTGGTTACCTCTTGCACACCCCCAGCTGGGGATCTGGCCTATAACCCAAGCATATGCCCTGATTGTGAGTTGAACCAGCAACCTTTCAGTTTGCAAGCCGGCACTCCATCCACTGAGCCACACCAGCCAGGGCAAGGAGGAAACCGTTTAGCCAGGGTGAAAGGGGAAGGTGGTTCTGGGGAGGCAAAGCATGAGTTGAGATGTACAGGAGAAGGAGTCAATCACGTGCAAATTTGGGGAAAGCAAAAATCACAAACAGAAAAAACAGAACAGGTGCAAAGGCCCTGACTGGGCCCACCCTTGGTTTGAGAGGACACCAGGTAACTGAGGGGAGGGAGCTGGGAAGGGCAGGGACATGTAAGCCTTTATATTTATAGGTCAGGTGAAGAATCGGATTTTGTTCTAACAGTATTTGGAGGATTTTAAGCAAGGGGAAAACAGGGCCTTACATTTTTAAAAGAGCCCCAGCTCTGTGGAGCTCAGACTTTGAGGGCAGGGAGGTGGCAGTATGAGGAGCAGGGGCTCAGGAGAAGGGTGTGGCAGCGGCTCTGGTGAGGGAGGCAGTGATGTCTGTCTGCAGTCAGGTGTTGAGGAAAGGGAAGGACTTCAACAGTGAGCCTGTGAGGTACTGTTTTATTTTGTAGGCAGCGAATACTTGGAGAAAGAGCATGGTAGGTACGTCGGAGAATCTGTGTCTCCTGAAGGGAGAGCTCATGTTACCTGACCTCTCCCAGTCCCCAAGGCTAAATCTGAAGAACTAAGTGGAAGGATTAAATCTAAAGCATTTATTTGGCTTTTGGAAGAGATTGTGGGCCCCTGAAGACATTTTGTAACCTGTTCTTATGAATAACACTTTTGTTTTCCCTTTTAGTCAAAAAGAGTTTTATTGGCCAAAATAAATCTTTCTTTGGTCCTTTGGAGCTGGTGGAGAAGCTTTGTCCAGAAGCATCAGATATAGCCACTAGTGTCAGAAATCTGCCAGAATTAAAGTGAGTACGAAGTCATTACACTGATTTGATGTTTAAAAAAAAAACTCCCTTGTATTTACCCATTTCTCAATTTCTTGCTGATAAAATGTTTTCTGATTTAGAACAAATTGCATGAGCTACACTGAGACTTTAGTCCCAGCTCTGCTGCTCATTCTCTGCATGGTCCTGAGCAAGTCCTACCCCTTCCCAAGCCTTAGTTTCCTTCTTAAATTGGGGACAGTGACTTCTGATGGTCAGACAAGCTCACACAGGGTGAGGTAGCACTGTCATGTGAGGAGCGGTGGCAGAAGGGGAAGGAGTCATTGTCACACCCCTGGAGTCACAGCTTCAGGTGCATCTGGGCAGTTTTCTAATAACACAGCTCAGGCCAGATTTTAGGTCCCAGGACAAGGGATATTTGTGAAAAGGCAGGGACTAACAAATCATTTGCTGGGTCTGGATTTGCCCTTGGGGTCCATATCATAGGCTCAATATTAAAAACTGGACAAAACACAAACAAGGTGTCATCATGGAATCTAATTTAGAAGAGGCCCCAGAGATCCTTGGGCTGATGTGAAAGAGCCCTGGGACCATCCATCCTCTGTCCGACCCTCTTCCTGTGGAGCTAACCTGCTCTGTTTTCAGACAGTAATAACAGCCACCATTTACTAAGGGTGTGCCACGTGCCAGGCATGATGCTAAGGACATTTTCTTGCCTCATTTAATCCTCTGCAACAAGCCTCTAGGAAAGCAGTTGGTATCCTCAGTGACAGGCATGGAAATTGAGACTCAGAGCGAGCGACTAACTTGCCCAAGGTCCCTTGGCAAGAAGTATGTGGCAGCCACAAAGAGAGTACAGGCCTGTTTTATGAAACCCTCTAGTCCACAGGCAGCAAACACAAGGCCTGTGGCCGAATCCAGCCCTCCACCTTGTTCTGTCTGGCAGCACCTTGTTTCCACCCAGAGGCAGCGCCAAGCTCTTGCTTAGTTCTTAAGGGGTAGTTACATTTACACAGTCCTAAAATTACATCCAGCCCTTTGCAGGCAACCTCAGGCTGATGTGGTCCTCGGTGAAAATGAGTTTGACACCCCTGCTCTAAACCCCACCAAACCCTGTTGCTGCAGAGCCCTGCAAAATAAGCAAGTTGAGGGACAGCATGTATAACACATTCATTTTTTTAATAAAAAAGAGAAAAAATAAGAATTTTGTTCCCATGTGTATAAAAATGTTTCAGAAGTAAGCCTAAACTAAAAACAGTATATTTATATTAATGTGTGGGGAAGGGGAGCCGGAGGAAGATTAAGTACTGAACCACACACACTGCCCTGTAGGCTTTTTTCCATCTCAGATTAGGTTTAGACTTCTTTCCGTATCAATACTCCTCCACAGCCTCCTGTTGTGAACTCATTTGTTTAATGCCCTTTGGACTTCGGAGTTTTCTTCCCACCTTCAGTCTGCAAGCAGCGCAGTGGTGACTGTCCCCAAACGTACCTCTTGTGCTTCCCAATCGTTTTCTTCCAATGCCCTCCTTTCTTCCAATGTCCTCCTCCTGGATGTAGGCCTTGGAGAGCCCGCAGTCAGTCACCAAGCTGCCTGCTGGGGCAGCTGTGCCACTTACGCCCCACTGAGCAGCCCCTGTCAGCAGTCATTTCCCACCTCACTCCAACATTCGGTACCTTTTTTTCCAACTTTACTTCCTTTCCTTTTCACTCTGATTTTCACCCCCGTCATCTGTGGGTCATGTGTGGTGGTGGGGGGGGGGGCCCTTGGTGTTCAAGCCTTTTATAGGCTTTTATATATTTTTTTAATATTTTCTACTTTTTTTGAGTTTCCTCTGTTTTTTAATGTTTTTTTAAGATTTTATTTATTTATTTATTTATTGAGAGGGAAGGGAGGGAGAAAGAAAGATAGAGAAACATCAATGTGCGGTTGCTGGGGGCTGTGGCCTGCAACCCAGGCATGTGCCCTGACTGGGAATCGAACCTGCGATGCTTTGGTTCGCAGCCCGCGCTCAATCCACAGAGCTTCGCCAGCCAGGGCCAAGCCTTTTATATTGATGAAGTTAGATGAACCCTATGGTCCCACTGCTAACATCAGGGGTGCCAGCCCGTCTGGGCCGTGAGAGCGCCCTCTGGTGCAGACACTGAGTACAGCAGTGCTTCTCTACTCGGGCCTTCATCACAAATGCACCCAACTCTACTTGTTTCTAGCAGGCCTTTTCAAATTTGTGCCTTTGAGACTGGTTGCATAACAGTGTAATGCGTAAACACATACTGAGCAATACACTTAAAAGGTGAATTTTGTTAAGGTATTTTTTTCACCACAGTTTTTTTTAATTACACCTTTAAGCTAATGCCTCAGAAACCTTGAGACTTCAAGCACTAATGATCTTTGAAAGAATATTTATCCCTATACAAAGCTAATCTAACATTTCTTGGCTCCCTGCAACATTTTATTAATATATGCCATTTTATCTGATTTTATTTGTTCCAGGAATCATATTTTTGTGGCTTAAGACATTTTCATCTTTTGTCAAAATAGAAAAAAAAAACAAACACGTGCCCATGATAACAAAATTCAAACAGTACTCAGAGGTATGCAGTGAGCTGATTGCCTTCTCAGGCAGTGCACTCTCCCAGCCCTCAAAGCAACTGTTCTTGTCCTCTGCACTCACAGCGCGAATGTGTATATCTCTTGGGCTGACTTGTCTCGTTTTGTCTTTCGTTGTTACTGTTCAGGCGTAACAGTTTGATTCTCTGTTTGAATTCAGGACAGCTGTGGGAAGAGGCCGAGCTTGGCTTTATCTCGCCCTCATGCAAAAGAAACTGGCAGATTATCTGAAGGTGCTGATAGACAATAAACACATCTTAAGGTATTTCATCACCTGTCTTTGCTTGTCTTTTGCTTTGAATTCAAACAGGAGTCTATAATGTAAAGAGCTCTTATTAAAATTATTATTAATCATAAATATCCTATGACTTAGATTTAAAATAGTGCTATTTCATTTTTTTGAGCACTGATATCTGAAAGCTGGTATGAATGAATGAAGATTTATATTACATTTTATTTATAAAAAGATCATTCTTCAAAAATACCTAAGATTGGGTAGCTGACAGTGTACTCCATTAAATTTCAACAAAATTGTATTTATTAGATTGGATGATAACAGAAAAGAATGACTTAAGAACTAGATGCTTTTTGTAATATATTACCTATTTTAGGGTTCGGTATCCAGTTTGTAAAAAGTTATATCTCTTAGCATCAGTAAAGGCTAACTGGCTATCCCTGAAATTATGGCTGGTTTATATTTGATATTTATATAACTATAAGCAAAAATAATCATTATGAAAGGAACTTTCTCTAGAATATGAGGATTTATAAGGGAAGAATCTCTCTAGAGTTACTTTTAATCTAATTGAGACAAAAATACCTTTTATAGTATGGGCTGCCACCCTCAATTTTTTATTGTTTTCAAGTCCTGACTTACTGTTATAAGGCATATTGTAAGATATGAGGTATATTGTTAATATACCTTACACAGCGAACACTGATCTCAAACACGCCATGTCCTTTGTGCTTCGAGGGTAGTCACACCAGCTTTGAGGTGCAGGTTTTGTCTGAGACACTGGCCCTGAAGATAGTGAGTTCTCGTGTGCACACACACACAATGGTCCGTTAGCAGATCAGTGTGGCCAGAAGCAGTCAGAGATGGGGTGAAGCCCCCTGCAAGTGGCCGAGGTGACAGCATAAAGAAGTAAAAGCAGCCAGTGTTGCTCCATGGGACACTCGGAAGAGGGAGGAATTTCATTCTTGAAGGTGTGGGTGAGCTGTGGGAGGTGTTCACAGCAACGTGGAAGAAGGAGCCTGTGGGGACAGGAGGGCCAGAGTGAGGGTCAGGAGTTCAGCAGCCAAGGTGAGATGAGAAGGGCTGGGGTCTGAGGTTCCAGTGGCAGAGTTCACCATAGACCAGAGGTGGGAGGAGCCTTCTCTGAGCCACAGGAAGAGAGGAGGGGCCAGAGAAGAAACAGCAGCACTTGTAGCAGGAGAGGGAAATGAAAGGCAGAAGGAAATTCACCCAAGGGTGCTTCTGGCAGCCAGGCCACGATCCAAGAGGTGGCCAGATGGATGCAGTGGGGAGAAGCAGCTGGTGAGGGCATTTCTGAGCCACTCCATGGCCACTCATCTCTTGCAGTGAGTTCTACGAGCCAGAGGCCTTAATGATGGAAGAAGAGGGGATGGTGATCGTTGGTCTCCTGGTAGGACTCAATGTTCTTGATGCCAATCTATGCTTAAAAGGAGAAGACTTGGATTCTCAGGTAAAGTGGGGACTCGGCTACAGGTGGAATGACTTCTCTAGGCCAGAGATTTTACCCAGGATCTGTAGACAGTGCCAAAGCCCAGACAGGGACAGCAGGGGAAGCAGCTGAGGAAGGGTGAAGAAAGAGCCTGGACAGAGGCACACAGAGTGTGGCACATTTGGGGACAGGAAGTAGTTGGTGGCCAGAACATAGGAAGCTCCATGAGGGAGGTGAGGTGAAGGCTAGACTCAGATGTTAGGCCGCTGGTGCCATGCTCAAGGGTTCCGCGTTGTCCCCTGAGCTTTGAGAAGCTCTTGAAGGTTTCTAAGCAGTAGAATGAAATGTTCAGGCCAAGGTTCCCAAACAATCAATCCAGGTCATGAACTAGAAGGGGCCATGAATGGACACAGCAAAAACATTGAACAGACATGTGTAGAAGGCCCAACAGATTGGACGGGGATTGCTGACATAGAGTCAGGAGAGATTTGGGAAGTCAGGTGGTAAAACGGGGCACAAATGAAAGTGGTAAGGTACAGAGAAGTGGGCAGCCCTCTTACAATGAGAGCAGGTGACCTAAACTCCCAGTGTCCCTGGGGGACAGATACTCTGACCCCTCCTCAGGGCAAGAAGGGCATCTGTATCTGGTTGGGCCATTGCCCAGCCTTCTGCCCGCCCTGTGTTTGGACCTGAAGAATCTATAGCTTCCCCAATCCCCCTATGCCCAGGTCAGCTTTTATTTATTTATTTATTTTATTTATTTTATTTTTTTTAAAGATTTTATTTATTTATTTTTAGAGAGGGAAGGGAGAGGGAGAGAGAGAGAGAGAAACATCAATGTGCGGTTGCTGGGGGACATGGCCTGCAACCTAGGCATGTGCCCTGACTGGGAATCGAACCTGCGATGCCTGGTTCGCAGCCCGCGCTCAATCCACTGAGCTATGCCAGCCAGGGCAGCTTTTATTTTTTTCTAACAGTTTTGTTGTTTTTGCATTTTGAAAAAAATTTTTAAACACAGAGGTGTATTTTTAAAACGAAACTAAATGTCACACAGAATTGCATGACTCAGAGACAAGAAATTCAATGTTGTGGCATATGCCCTTCCAGCACACAAGTGAGCAGAATGTGTGTGTGTGCTTTAGAGAAATGTGTTTGGAGGTGTTTTTTAACCAAAATATGATTGATTGATTATTTATTTATTTATTTATTTATTTAAATATATTTTATTGATTATTCTATTACACTTGTCCCATTTTTTTCTCCCTTTATTCCCCTCTGCCCTGCATGCCCCCCTCCCACCAGCAGTCCCCCACCTTATTTCATGTCCATGGGTCATATATCTAAGTTCTTTGACTTCTACATTTCCTATACTATTCTTAACCTCCCCCTGTCTGTTTTCTACCTACCATTTATGCTTCTTATTCCCTGTACCTTTTTCCCCTCTCTCCCCTTCTTACTCCCCCACTGATGACCCTCCATGTGATTTCCATTTCTGTGATTCTGTTCCTGTTCTAGTTGTTTTCTTAGTTTGCTTTTTTTTTAATGTTCAGTTGTTGATAGTTGTGAATTTGTTGTCTTTTTACTGTTCATACTTTTTATCTTCTTTTTCTTAGATAAGTCCCTTTATCATTTCATATGATAAGGGCTTGGTGATGATGAACTCCTTTAACTTGACCTTATCTGAGAAGCACTTTATCTGCCTTTCCATTCTAAATGAAAGCTTTGCTGGATAGAGCAATCTTGGGTGTAGGTTCTTGCCTTTCATGACTTGGAATACTTCTTTCCAGCCCCTTCTTGCCTGCAAGGTCTCTTTTGAGAAATCAGCTGACAGTCTGATGGGAACTCCTTTGTAGGTAACTGTCTCCTTATCTCTTGCTGCTTTTAAGATTCTCTCCTTATCTTTCATCTTAGGTAATGTAATTATGATGTGCCTTGTGTGTGTCCCTCCTTGAGCCCAACTTCTTTGGGACTCTCTGAGCTTCCTGGAAGTCTATTTCCTTTGCCAGATTGAAGAAGTTCTCCTTCATTATTTGTTCAAATAAGTTTTCAATTTCTTGCTCTTCCTCTTCTCCTTGTGGCACCCCTATGATTCAGATGTTGGAACATTTAAAGATGTCCTGGAGGTTCCTAAGACTTCCTCAGTTTTTGGACTTCTTGTTTCTTCATTCTGTTCTGGTTGAATGTTTCTTCTTCCTTCTGGTCCACACCATTGATTTGAATCCCAGTTTCCTTTCTATCACTGTTGGTTCCCTATGCATTTTCCTTTATTTCACTTATCATAGCTTTCATTTTTTCCTCTAATTTGTGACTGTACTCAACCAATTCTTTGAGCATCCTGATTACCAGGGTTTTGAACTGTGCATCTGATAGGTTGGCTGTCTCTTCATCACTTAGTTGTATTTTTTCTGGAGCTTTGATCTGTTCTTCCATTTGGGCCATTTTTTTTCTTTTTTGTCTCAGCAACCTGTTATGTAGTAAGGAGCGGAGCCTTAGGTGTTCACCTGGGCGAGGCAACCCATGTGGCTGCATTGTGACACTATGTGGGGGCAGGGTTTGAGAGGGAACAATGGTGCTTGCTCCTCTCTGCCTGATTTTAGTCCCTTCCACCGCTTCCCATAAGCAAACTGGACCCTTCTGGTGCTGATTCCTGGGTGGGTGGGCTTGCGTACATTCTAGGACCCTGTGGTTCTCTCCAATGGACTCTCCTATGAGGCTGGGAGTTTCTCCTGCTGCCACCTCACCCCCCATAGGTGTTTTCAGTCAGAGGTTTGAGGCTTTATTTCCTTGCTAGAACCCTGGGTTGTGGGTCTGTCTCACTCCCCAGTTGTTCCTCCTGGTTTATCTGCACGCAAATGTGGGGCTGCCAGCTCCACCAGCCACCACCTCACCTTGAGTCCTCTCTGCCCGGCTGCCCGGCTCCGCCCCTCCTACCATCTGGGTGAGTGTTTCCTCTTTAACTCCTTGGTTTTCAGACTTCCACACAGTTCAATTTCTGGCAGTTTTGGTTGGTTTTTGGTTTTGAATTGTTGTCCTTCTTTTGGTTGTGGGAGGAGGCACAGTGTGTCTGCCTATGCCTCCATCTTGGCCGAAACTATGTCGGAAGTCCCAAAATACAATTTTTTAAAGTGCACTGTTTTGTAATTGCTTTGAAGAATGTGTGGCACCCCTGGTGCTGCTGTTGGGGACGGGCGGTTCCAGCAGCTGCATGTGCTCCACATGGTGGGTGCACCACCACCTTGCCAGCACTTACTGACCCTGGCTGCCCTGCCGGGTGACAGCTGCGCTGTAAATGCCCTCAGATCCCCGAGGTAAATGTGGGGGCCTCTGTGTCACATCAGCACACTCTGCACGAGCGTTACAGTGTGGCAGTGAGCATCCTTGGTCTTTCTCAATCCGATGGACAAAAAACTGCCCTCAGGTCCACAGTTTTGAGAGTGGGGAGGCCAAGTACTTTTTTCCTGTGTTGTTTGCCATCACTAGTTTGGCTTCTGCGACTTCCTATTCATACCCATTGCTCATTTTCCTGAGTTTTACATCTTTTCCATTACCTTATTACAGATTATGGATATTAACTGCCAAAATTTTTCATTATAACTTTTTTTCTGGTTTCTCACAGTGCATTTTGTCCATAGAAATTTTTTTGAGGCAATCAAATTTAATGGACTTTACCATTATACTTTTCAAGGTATTGTGCTTAGAAGGTCCTTTCCCGTCTAAAAGTTAATTTTCTAAATCAACTGGGTTTTTTAACATGTGAATAATCTGCCTGTCATTGATTGGACACAGTGTGCAGTGAGAGTCTAGATTTCTTTCCAGGCAGTAAACCAGTTTTCTGAGCATCACGTGTGATGCACTGTTTTCCTATTCATTTGAGATTCCATCTTTAGCAAGTGAGATGTCTGGGGCACGCGGAGGCAGGCGTGTCTCTGGACTCTCTGCAGTCCCTGGGCCTCGTTCCTGTGCTGCAGGCTGACCTTCAGCCCCGGCCGCCGTGCCATGTGTAGTGTCCTGGCAGTTCACTTCTTACCCGCTGTTACTCTTTTTTTTCCGATGTGGTTTGGGCTGTCTGTCCTGCTGGCGGAAACTGAACATCATTTTGCCCTATTACAAAATAAAGATTGGGAGTTTCATTAAATAGTAGATGTGGTTGAGCCACTGCTCTATTCTTTAAGCAATCCCTCTCTCATCGTTCGCTGCAAAGTAGGAGTGTTTGTCGTTGATGTGTGCGGAGTCCTCCTTTGCTTGCTTACAAACTCCTGTTTTATTCTAATTTATGTTGTGCTGTTATTAAAAACGAACATTGGATGCTGTCAGGTATATCTTTGACATCTATTGAAATGCCACATTTGTTTTTAACCCACAAATATAACTGAAGTAGCTCACAGGTTTCTTATTGTGGAATCACACCTGCATTGCTAAACCAGGCCCTGCTCGCCACCAGGCGTCACTCTCTGAGTGTGCTCCGAGACGGAAGGTGCCTTTGCTGTGTTTGGGACTTTTGTTTCCACTGACTAGTGACCCTGTTCCAAGTCTTCTGTTCTGTACCGTCTTTGTCACTTTTCAATGTCAGGATTGTATTCATCTCTTAAAATAAGTGGGGTAATACACTTTTCTGGTTTTCTACAGCAGCTTATTGGAGCAGGAATTATTTTTTCTTTGAAGGTTTGTTAGAACTTGCTGGTGTGACGACTTCAGCTCTATGCCTTTTTTGGTCCTAGTTCTTTTTTTCGTAGCCCTTGGTCAATGCATTGGTTTGCTAAGTCTTAGGACAGTTTTTGTGGTTGTTCCTTTTTCCAGAAGTCTTGTGTTTCGTTCAGGTCGGTTAGTTATGCGAGCATATTCTCTTACAGCATCTTAAAGCCTCACCTTCCTCCTCTGTAACCTTGTGCATTTGCTCGATACTGATCCTGCTCAGCAGATGCCAGTCCACTTTGCTGAACTCGGGGAAGTAGCTCTTACTTATATTAGTCAACTCCGCTTTGGGAGGAAGCCTTTATTTGCTTTCTAATCCGTTCATTTCTACTTCGAGTATTAATTCTTTCTCATCCTCTCTATTGTTTTTTCAGTTGAGTATATATTTTTATTACTTAATTTTTTTATTTCAAAAGAAGTGCATACTTCTTGAAGAAACACTAATTAATATAAAGCATGAAAAGTGACATTGAAACTGCTCTCCTCCCCTCAGCCCTCCATCCCTCTGTCCTGCCCACAGTTAACGGTAAAGATTGGAGGGAAAAAGGATGTTTCCTGCGCATGCGCACTGCTGGCCACACAGGTTTTGTTTCGAGTGTAGTCTGCTCTGGGGTCTGTTTCTGTGACAGCGGACGGGCATGTAGACAATCGTTGCACCTGTCGCAGCTGGCGCCTGAGCTTCTGCACTCGCTTCCAGAAGCTCCTGTGACCGCGGGAGGCTGGCGGCGGGGTGCTGGGCTCAGAGGGCTTCATGCGTGGGTCCTGGAACAGCCGCGGCTTCTTGGTCTCAGTCCTCGCATGGTCTCTGCACTTGGTGTCCAGCGTGGTGGCTTCAGGGTGGCTGGCCTTGAGTTGTGGCAGCTCAGAATTTCAAAGGCCTGTGCCCGGTGAGGAGGCGGCAGGCCGGGGTGTGCCTGGCCTTCTCAGGGCCCCTGGGCTGCAGGAGTCCGCGCCTGGCGGGGGCTGCTGTCTCCCTCTAATGGACCAGCACTGAGATTGCTCGGGTCGGGAGGTCAGGATGGAGGCAAGTGGGAGGCGAGGGAAGAGGCAGAAATCATCCCCTAGAACCATGGCTTTGACGGGACTGGGTTACCATGAGGAGTTCGCACTGTACCTGTCACCGTTCATGTTCCAGTTTTATCCTGGATCTTCCTCCACATCCTCACACACCCATCTGCTGCCCTCTGTTATGGTTGCCTGAGGCTCTGTGAGCAGCTGTAAAATGATTCTAAACATTTCTCTACTGAAGAACCCAATCTTCATGTATTGGGAATGGTGTTGCTTGCACTGCAAGGGACGGTGGCAGACTGGAACCTCAGTCCCTCTCTCTCAGGTGCTTTGTCTTTGGGCAGAGCCCATGACCGTGGGATGCGTGAGGGTCCTGGTCCTCCCTGGATCCCTGCAGCAGCAGAGAAATTTCCCTGGAATACAGATGGAGCTGGAGTGTTATTGAAGACCACCACTTTAGTCCCCACGTCCAGGTCTCCCCCTTTTCCTTATTACTTTGTACCCAAAGGACTTTGTTGATCTTTGTCAACTACTTGATTATTGACTAAGTACACAAAACTTATCTTAACTAGGTGGTAAAAATTCAAAATATTGCCTTCTGATTTTTACTAAGTTTTTCTTGTAGAAGGTGGTGGGGTTATTTTTTCTGGCTTCTTTGTTTGATTTTTAAAAATTTAATCTTTATTGTATTTTTTTCCCCATCACCATTTGGTCCCCTTAAACCTCCTCTTCCCACAATCACCACTCTGTTGTAGTGTCCATGAGATGAGTCCTTTTCCTTTTTGTTCAGCCCCTCCATTCCCTCACCAACCCCCCACTAGCTGTCATCTGCTCTCTTTGAGTCTGTCTCCATTTTGCTTGTTAGTTCAGTTTGTTCATTAAATTCCACATATGAGTGAAATCATGTGGTATTTGTCTTTCTCTGACTGCCTTATTTCACTTAGCATAATGTTCTCCAGGTCCATCCTTACTGTCGCAAAGGGTAAAATTTTCTTTTTTATGGCTGAGTAGAATTCCATTGTGTAAATGCCCCATAGTTTGTTTTTTAATATTTATTTATTTGTTTGTTTGTTTATTTATTTATTTCTAGAGAGAGGGGAAGGGAGAGAGAAAGAGTGGGAGAGAAACATCAGTGTGTGGTTGCCTCTCATGTGGCCCCCACTGAAGACCTGACCCTCAACCCAGGCATATGCCCTGACTGGGAATTGAACTGATGACCCTTTGGTTCACAGCTTCTGCTTAATCCACTGAGCTACACCAGCCAAGACTAAATGTCCTATAGTTGTTTTATCCACCCATCTATTGATGGACACTTGAGCTGTTTCCAGATCTTGGTGATTGTAAATAATGCTGCTATGGCATATAGGGGTGCATATATTCTTTTGTATTGGTGTTTTGGGTGACTTGGGATATATTCCCAGTAGTAGGATTGCTGGGTCAAAAGGCAGATCCTTTTTAATTTTCTGAGGTATCTCCATACAGCTTTCCACAGTGGCTGCATTCCCACCAACAGTACAAAAGGGTTCCCCTTTCTCCACATCCTCACCAGCACTTGGTGTTTGTTGATTTATTGATGATGGCCATTCTGGCAGGTGTGAGATGGTATCTCATTGAGGTTTTAATTTGTATCTCTCTGATGATTAGTGACATTGAGCATCTTTTCATATGTCTATTGGCCATCTGTATGTCCTTTTTGGAGAAGTGTCTATTCAGGTTCTTTTTCCATTTTTCAATTGGGTTGTTCACTTTTTTAGTGTTGAGTTTTATAAGTGCTTTATAAACTTTGGATATTAACCCTTTATCAGATGTATCAGCAAGTATGTTCTCCCACGCTGTGGGTTGTCTTTATTTTGTTGGTGGTTTCCTTTTCTGTGCAAAAACTTTGTAGTTTGATGAAGTCCCATTTGTTTTTCTTTTTTTCTTTTTTGTCCCTTGCCTGGGAAGATATATATGATAAAATATCACTACAAGCAATGTCAGAGATTTTGCTGCCTATGTTATCTTCTATGATTTTTATGGTTTGGGGTCTAACATTCAAGTCTTTGATCTGTTTTGAATTTTTTCTTGTGTGTGGTGTAAAAAGGTGGTCTACTTTCATTTTTCTGCATGTATCTGCCCAATTTTCTCAACACCATTTATTGAATAAACTATCTTTAACCCATTGCATGTGCTTGCTTCCTCTGTCAAATATTAATTGATTATAAAGGTGTGGGTTTATTTCTGGGCTCTCTCTCCTATTCCATTGATCTAAATGTATGTTTTTGTGCCACTACCATGCTGTTTTGATGACTATGGCCTTATAGTATAGTTGGATATTAGACAGCATGGTTCCTCCAACTTTGGTCTTTCTCAGGATCACTGTTGCTATGCAGGGCCTTTTGTGGTTCCATATACATTTTTGAAATATTCTAGTTCTGTGACATACATCATTGGAATCTTGATAGGAATTGCACTGAATCTGGGCATTCAGTGCAATATGGGCATTTAAATGATGTTAATTCTTCCAATCCATGAACACAGTATGTGCTTCCACTTACTTGTATCTTCAATTTCTTTCTTCAGTGTCTTGTATTTTCCAAGTATAGGTCTTTTATGTATTTAGTTAGGTTTATTCATAGGTAGTTTATTCTTTTTTTAAAATTATTTTATTGTTGTTCAATTACAGTTGTCTGCCCTTTCCCCCACCACTCCCCCCGACCCCAGCCAAACCCACCTCCCTCTCTTGCTTCCACCCTCCCCCTTGGTTTTGTCCATGTGTCCTTTATAATGGGATTCCTGAAAACCCTTCCCCCCATTATCCTCTCCCCCTCCCCTCTGGTATTTTATTCTTTTTGTAGCAATTGTAAATGGGATTATTTTCTTACTTTCCCTTTCTGTTAGTTCATTATTGGCATATAAAAATGCAACTGATTTCTGGATATTAATTTTGTATCCTTCTACTTTACTGAATTCATTAATCAGTTATAGTAGTTTCTTGGTGGAATCTTTGTGGTTCTCTATGTACAGTGTCATGTTACCTGAAATACAGTTTTACTTCTTCCTTTCCAATTTGGATGCCTTTTATTTCTTCTTGTCTGATTGCTGTGGCTAGGAGTTCCAGTACTATGTGGAATAAGAGAGGTGAAAGTAGACACCCTTGTCTTATTCCTGATCTTAAGGGAAATGCTTGTAGTTTTGTTTTTTAGATTTTTTAAAAGATTTTATTTATTTATTTTTAGAGAGGGAAGGGAGGGAGAAAGAGAGAGAGAGAAACATCAATGTGAGGTTGCTGGGGCTGTGGCCTGCAACCCAGGCATGTGCCCTGACTGGGAATCGAACCTGCGATGCTTTGTTTCGCAGTCCACACTCAATCCACTGAGCTATGTCAGCAAGGGTGAAATGCTTGTAGTTTTTGCCTGTTGAGTATGATGTTGGCAGTGGGTTTGTCATATGTGGCCTTGGTTATGTTTAGGTATGTTCCCTCTATTCCCTTGAGAGTTTTTATCATAAATCAGTGCTGGATTTTATCAAAAGCTTTTTCTGCATCTGTTGATATGATCATATGCTTTTTATTCTTCATTTACTTTATGTGGAGAATCACATTTATTGATTTGCAAATGTTACACCAACCTTGCATTCCTGGAATAAATCCCACTTGATCATGATGTATGATCTTTTCGATACATTGCTGTATTCCATTTGCTATTATTTTGTTGAGGATTTTAGCATCTATGTTCATCAGGGATATTGGCCTATAATTTTCTCTTTGTAGTGTCTCTTGTGGTTTTGGAATTAGGATAATGCTGGCCTCCTAAAATGAGTGTGGAAGGCTTCCCTACTCTTGAGTTTTATTAAATAGTTTGAGAAGGAGAGGTGTTAGTTCTCAGAATGTTTGGTAAAATTCACATTGAAGCCATCTGGTCAAGGGCTTTTGTTGGTTGGGAGTTTTTTGATTACTGCTTCACTTTCATTAGCTTCAATCTGTCTATTCAGATTCTCTGGTTCTTCCTGATTTAGTTTTGGAAGATTGTATGTTTGTAGGAATTTATCCATTTCATCCAGGTGGTCCAGTTTGTTGGCATATGGTTGTTCATAATATTTTCTTACAATTTTTTGTATTTCTTTGGTGTCAGTTGTTATTTCTCCTCTTTCATATCTGATTTTATTTATTTGGGTCCTTTCTCTTTCTTTCTTGATGAGTCTGGTTAAAGGTATTTGTCTTTTCAAAGAACCAGCTCTTGGATTCATTGACCTTTCTAATGTTTTTTTAGACTCTATTTCATTTATTTCTGCTCTCATCTTTATTATTTCCTTCTTTTTACTCACTTTGGGCTTTGTTCTTTCTCAGGTTCCTTTAAGTGTGAAGTTAGATTGTTTATTTGAGCTTTTTCTTATTTTTTTTTTTGTGATGGGTCTGTATGCTATGAATTTCTCTCTTAGTACTACTTTCCCAGTGTCCCACAGATTTTGGCTTGTTTTGTTCACATTTTCACTAGTTTCAAGGTATCTTTTGATTTCTTCCTTGCTCTCATTGTTAACCCGTTCATTGTTTAATAACATGTTATTTACCTTCCATGTCTTTATGTATTTTTCCATTTTCTTCTTGTGATTGATTTCTAGTTTCATAGCAGTGTGGTGAGAGAAGATGCTTGATATGATTTCATTCTTTTTAAATTTATTGAGACTTGTTTTGTATCCTAACATTCAGTCTATCCTAGAAAATGTACCATGTGCATTTGAAAAGTATGTATGTTCTGCTTTGGGGTGAAATGCTCTGAAAATATCAATGAAATCCATTTTATCTATGGTGTCAGTTAAGGTTGCTGTCTCATTAATTTTCTGTCTGGAAGAGCAATCCTTTGCAGTCAGTGGTGTGTTAAAATCCCTAACTATGACTGTATTTGTAACAATCTCTCTTTATGTCCATCAAGATTCACTTTACATATTTAGTTGCTCCTACATTTACATACCCAACATGGGGGTTATATCCTCGTGTTGATGTTCCTTTTATCATTATATAGTGTCCTTCTTTATCTCTTACTATAGCCTTGGTTTTAAAGTCTTTTTTGTTGGGTATAAGTTCTGCTACACCAGCATTTTTTTTCTTTTTCATTTGCATGAAATATCTTTCTCCAACCCTTTACTTTTAGTCTGTGTGTATCTTTTCTTTTAATATATTTTATTGATTATGCTATTACAGTTCTCCCGTTTCCCCCCTTCACTCCCCTCCACCCTGCACACCCCCTCCCACCCACATTCCCCCCTTTCAGTTCATGTCCATGGGTCATACATATAAGTTCTTTGGCTTCTACATTTCCTATACTATTCTTAACATTCCCCTATCTATTTTCTACCTACCATCTATGCTACTTATTCTCTGTGCCTTTCCCTTCTCTCTCCCCCTCCCCCCCCGTTGATAACCGTCCATGTGATCTCCATTTCTGTGATTCTGTTCCTGTTCTAGTTGTTTGCTTAGTTTGCTTTTGTTTTTGTTTTAGGTGTGGTGGTTAATGATTGTGAATTTGTTTTCATTTTACTGTTCATATTTTTTATCTTCTTTTTCTTAGATAAGTCCCTTTATCATTTCATATAATAAGGGCTTGGTAATGATGAACTCCTTTAACTTGACCTTATCTGAGA